>CM064535.1:29356897-29466897 GCA_032716605.1 Paralithodes platypus
GGAGAAGAAGAAGAAGAAGAGGTGGAGGAGGAAGAGCAGAAGGAATACAAAGGAATATAGAGGAATACAAAGGAATGCAAAGGAATATAGAGGAATACAAAGGAATGCAAAGGAATATAGAGGAATACAAAGGACTTACAAACTGCAACCCATCTATTGATCCTTACGGGGCAGTTTGGATATCTACACTGCTATGCTACTAACTACTAGGTCAAACAAAAGGGTATTAAAGCTGAAGGCTCCTCCCCACCCACCACTCCCTCCAGCTAACCCTGGCGTGGCAACAGTATAATAAACCAAGCAATATCGGAAAACTGACAATATATTTAGGATAGGATAGGGTGAAAGGAGATTAATTATAGAGGGTTCACTATAATCAGGCCAAAAAGCGTAATTTTAACCTCTAACGTCATAAAAAATAAAATATAATGGGACTAAACATGAGGGTGAAGGGAGTTCAGAAAAATACGACTCACCCATCTGTCCCCTATTAACTTCCTAATCCTGCCATGGACATTAGTTCCAGGGCAGTAGTTCCCTTTCCAATGTTCCCTTACCCACTCTAAACCACTGTTTGGACACTTGATCCTCAGTGTTTTGGAGGACAAGCAGCCTAGAGGGGTCACTAGATCTGTTGTTGCTTGATTTCCTTTGTACTCTTAACCCCCCCCCCCTTCCGTGTAGATTGACAGGTGTCGTATCTTCACCTGTCCTGGGGTCTTCTATTATACACCCCCTCACACCTGCCACGGACATTAGTTCCAGGGCAGTAGTTCCCTTTCCAATGTTCCCTTACCCACTCTAAACCACTGTTTGGACACTTGATCCTCAGTGTTTTGGAGGACAAGCAGCCTAGAAGGGTCACTAGACCTGTTGTTGCTTGATTTCCTTTGTACTCTTAACCCCCCCCCCCGTCCCCCCTTCTGAGTAGGTTGACAGGTGACGTATCTTCACACCTCCTATTTAACCCCTTCTGTACCGGGGACGACCTTTTCATCATATTCTGGCAACTATTAGACGATTTTATTAAGTTTCAGAAGGGCCTCCAGCACTTAACAGGCTTTGAACTTTCTCACTTAACCCTTTTTACTACCACAGATTGTTCTTAAGCTGCATAATATGGTCTAAATATAGCTAGAATAAAGACGTCGCTGGTACTCAAGGGGTTAATACACAGTCGCCCGCGGAAATACACACACGTACAGTCGCGTTAATAAGTCATATCGCGGCACCAAGTATATTTTGATCAATAATTGGTATCAGCAATATCTAAGCTTCATTTCTTCATATCGAGTGAAATATACAAACATGTCCCTACACTTACCCACCTTATTCAACAGATGTTGAATACAGTGGGCAAGTGTAGGAACATGTTTGTATTTCACTCAAAAAGAAGAAATTGATATATGACAGATACTAAATATTGAATACAGTATAGCCTAATTGGTACCGAGACATCACTTATTTGGCCGACTGTACAAGGGCCATTGACCTCCAGGGGTCCCAGTCGAATTCCCCCCTCCCCCCCACCTCTACCCCCTTAGCCCCCCCCCCCCCCCTCCTCCCCCCCACCCCCCTACCGAGCGATAGCCAACCTGTAACTTAAAATAAATCGACTTTCGACCAACACATTTTTCCAACAAAAAATGTACAAATTTAGCTTGAAGCTAGGGGGCCTGGGTGGGACCTTTTTTTAGTTTGAGGCTCGAAGTTTTTGTTAGCCTAGGGGACAAACTAAAATACATTGCTCGAAAATGTCTGGGAAGGCGTTTTTTGTTAGGCTAGGAGACAAACTGAAATATATTGCTCGACCCATGGCTAAAACAATACAACTGGTCAATACTAAACCAGGCCAAGGAGGGGGATTGAACTCCAAGGGGGATGGGGGGCGGTCGATCCGAAAAATTTACAAATATATCTTGGAGGGGGATCCTGGGTTATTCTTTAAAAGTTTGATGGAGGTCTAGGGAAGAAACTAGAACAAATAACACATAAATGAGAAAACAATCGAACAAAAAGTGAAGTACTAAAGGTAAATCCAGTTTGAATAAATATAGCTTATAAATTACCCATATAACAATTAAAAGTAAACAACTATCACTAAGCCCACCTTGAATATATATACTGTATATATATATATATATAGTACTTAGCTTGATTATATTATATACCATTTAAATACCCGTAAATAAACAAAACAAAGTTAAATTATAAACACTAGTAATATTAATAATAATAATAATAATAATAATACTAATAATACTAATACTAATAATAATAACAATAATAATAATAACAATAATAATAATAATAATAATAATAATAATAATACTAATACTAATAATAATAACAATAATAATAATAATAATAATAATGATAATAATAATAATTAATACAAATAAAGACAGCTTGCACACTATGTACACCATTTCAACACCATTGATTTTTTAAAGTGTATCCTGGCTTCAGGTCTGATTTTAGAAACAAGATGGCGGAGATGTCGAGGGAGGTTCTGCTGTTATTATTAAAGGTGAGAGAGAGAGAGAGAGAGAGAGAGAGAGAGAGAGTCCCAACAAACAATTATAGAATATCAATGTTCACTTTAAGGGGGACTGGGTCGCTTTTCTGGATACCCTTCTCCCTCACGCTTAGCCCCATTAGTATGGCGTTTTTAAGACCTTTCGCTCCTTTTCTCTGTCAATATTAAGACTTTTCGTGTCATTTAGGTGTCTAGTTTTTACTGGCCGGGTCATTTTTCTACCGAGAAATGTACAAATATAGCATAAAAGGGAATCCTGGGGTTGTTTTTTAAGTTTGATGGAGGTCTAGGGAAGAAACTAGAAAAATAATATATAAATTAAAAAAATGGACCAACAAGTGAATCATCCCCCTTAAAGGCTCGGAGATTCGAGTATTTGGCTTAACTTTATTTGCTCGCAACTGTGTATATATTTATTTACCTATATATATAAATATATATATAATAACATAAAGAGCATGAGAGATAGAGCGATAGATAGATAGATAGATAGAGAGAGAGAGAGAGAGTTCAGGTGGAGTTCTCCTCTTTAAACTGGTATACCAAGAGGGAGGGGGGGAGGGAGGGGTAGGGAGGGGGAGAGGAAGGGGTAGAAGGGAATAATTATGAGAGAGAGAGAGAGAGAGAGAGAGAGAGAGAGAGAGAGAGAGAGAGAGAGAGAGAGAGAGAGATAGAGAGCATATATATATTTATATTTAAAGCTCCCAAATACGTGTGAACATACAAACAAACATTTCTTGTCCCGGCCGGAATCGAACTCGTGACCCTAATAGTAAGAACCACGCATATTTGTCTTACAACATAAAGGAAGAATAGAATAGCAAAAGAAAGGAGAGTGGGAAGAGATATGTAAGAAGAGGCGATACTTAAGGGGACAGGGGTTGTTTTTGGTCTATTTATATATATATTCATATTTTTTTAGTTTCCTCGCTAGACCTCCATCAAGCTTAAAAAAAAAAAAACAATCCCTAGACACCCCCTTCAAGATAAATTTGTACAATTTTCGATAGAAAAATGTTTCTCTTCAAGCTACAGGCTCGCTATCGCTCGCCAGGAAAAAAAGTCGACACTCAAATGGCACGAAAGGTCTTGACATTGATATAGAAATGGGACGAAAGGTTTTAAAATCGTCAAACTAATGTGGCGAACGTCTGAAAATCTGAAAACTAATGGGGCTAAGCATGAAGAAGAAAGGGGACCCGAAAAACGAGCCCATCTCCCCTTAAATATATAGCGGTATAAAAAGTGACACTAGTTGCCACCCCGTACTGTAGTGACGTACAGTATGTATTTCCCCAAGGTGGCTATATTTGTAACTACAGTAGCTCAGTCATCCCTACGTATATGCTTACGTTTTCTTTGTCTTTCCTTTCTTCCCTCCTTTCCCTCCCTTTTTTTATTCCTTCCTCCTTTTCCTCCCTTCCTTCCTTTCTCTCTCCTCTTCCTTCCTTCCTCTCCCCTCTTCCTTCCTTTCCCTTCTTCCTTTCTTCCTCTCATCTCCCGTCCTTCCTTCCTGCCTTCATTCCTCCCCCTCTCCCTTCCTTCCTTCCTGCCTCCATTCCTCCCCCTCTTCCTTCCTTCCTCTCCCCTCTTCCTTCCTTCCCCTCCCCTCTTCCTTCCTTCCTTCCTTCCTTTTCCTTCCTTCCTCCTTCCTTCCTTCCTTCCTTCCTCTCCAATCTTCCTTCCTTCCTTCTTTCATTCCTCCCCCTCTTCCTTCCTTCCTTCCTTCCTCTCCCCTCTTCCTTCCTGCCTTCCTTACTTCATCTTCCTTCCTTCCTTCCTACCTCTCCCCTCTTCCTTCCTCCCTTCCCCTTCTCCCTTCCTTCCTTCCTTCATCTTCCTCCCTTCCTTCCTTCCTTCCTTTCTTCTTTCCTTCCTTCCTTCCTTCCTCCCTTCCTTCCTTCCCCTTCTTCCTTCCTTCCTGCCTTCCTTCCTTCCTTCCTTCCTTTCCCCTCTTACATACTGTACATACTGTACAAAACTGTATTTAGGGTATGATACATAGAAAATGTAGGTTATACCACTGACTATTGTGAATCCACGATAGTATTATTTATATTATCATTAGTATTATTATTGTTATTATTATTATTATTATTATTATTATTATTATTATATCTGAAAAAAGTGTGTTTAAATGTACTAAAAAGGATACAAATAAGTGTTTCCATCGCTTACCGGTTCAAATTAGCCGACTTAAACGATTGGAACAATTTTTATGTGTATCATCTCGATTACAGTTGAACTCACATTTTTTACAGTGTAGTAGTAGTAGTAGTAGTAGTAGTCGTACCACTGCATGGTATGTAAGAAGGAAGGGTTCACTATCATCAGGCAGAATAAAGGGAGACTTAACGACGATCACGCTAAAGCAAGTGTCACACTATGCCAAATTAAGTGCCGACGCTCCAGGATTTAAGGGTCGTAACGAGGTCTTTGCCTACATCACCGCGCGACGTGGGTGGGCGCCAACTCAAGAGAGACGTCGGGAGAGGTCGTCAGGGGCCTCAAGAAAAGTTCGACACGAACAACTCTCATAAGCTGAGTCGGAGGTAGCTGAAGTCAAGGACATGGACGGGATGGGGACGGTAGGCGGGCGGCGTCCAGTGGGCGTCAGACGGTACAAGGGCGCCGGCCTGTCTGCGTCAGACGCCGCTATAAGGTAGGTCGCTGTCAGACAGCGACCCGGTAACGCCCAGGCGGCCTCATAGGGGGAGGGCATACCGTGAGTCCGCAATCTGGCAACGTCGCACGGGACATCGTTGATAGAGGGTCTTGGGGTGTTTTTTTTAAGCTTAACGGAGGTCTAGCGAGGAAACTAAAAAATAAATTAATATATAAATAAATAGACCCCCAAAAATCACCACTGTCCCCTTAATCTGATCCCATCAACGAGTGACTATCTATAAACCCATTCAATGGTGGTGACGTCTGTTTTGCCATTGTTCTGCCCTACTTAGACGATTTTATGCAGCTTAAGATGCAGCAGTCTTGCTGCGTCTGCCGAAAAAGGTACCAGTGCGTCCTCCGACTGAAGAACTTCTGCGTCCACCGGGTGGTTGTGGAATACTGCGTCCGCCAATTAACCACAAGGAGTTGCGTCTGCCGAACTCCTGGGAATTGTGTCCGCTCAGTTCACCACCAGTATACTTGTCTAGCGAGGAACCAGAGTGTATTCATACGTGCCGAGAGCACCACCAGCCCAGCAGAGGAAGTTTGTAAAAGAAGAGTAGGCACACCAGTGGCATCTTATTTGTACCCCGGAAAAGAGAAGACAAGTGAAGAGAAAGGAAAGATAAGCCTGCTCCCCTGCCTGAGATCCCTGGCAAATCTATTTTTTCCGAGAGGAGCAGAAGTACAATGGAGCTATTGTTGTTCTCATTCTATGAGATCCCTTGTCATAAATAACTCAAACAATCCACACTCTCTTGCTTAACATTTGAGTACCAGCGACGTGTGTTATCTTTTATTCTAGTTATAATTAGACGATAATTATTATGTAGCTTAGGAAGGATCTGCAGTAGTTCAAAGTGTTGGTTTGAAGCCTTATTATTGCTGCAGGTCCTTCCAAATCTGAATAAAAATCGTCTAATAGTTGACACAATAAAATGAAAAGGATGTCACCGGTACTGTCTTGCTTAATTAACAAAGAATATATTTATGTATTTTACAGTATGTTCTATAGACCCCTCCATCTATATTACTAAGTATATACTGTATTTTAACATCACTTTTAAACAACACATAGATATATCCCTGCTTCACTCTCCCTTCCATGTAATATATGTTCTGTTCTTTTCCAGGTTCCACTAGTCTGTATTTTGTACATATATGTTAACCCCTTCTGTACCGCGGCGTCTTTTTCATTTTATGTTTGCTATATTTAGACGATTTTTTACAGCTTAAGAAGGATCTGCCGTAGTGGGATAAGTTAAGTGGGATAGTTTGAAGCCTGTTAATTGGTGGAGACTCTTCTTAACCTGATTAAAATCGTTTAAATATATCTAGAATATAATTCAAACTACGTCGTCGGTACAGAAGCCTCAAATAATATTGATCTTTGTACAGTATATTATCACTCTATTTATATTATGTTTACTCTCGGTTGTAACTTATAATAAACACATTTAAATACTGTGACTGCGTTCTCTGTTCTAGGCTTTAGTTTCCCTCTAATTTCACTGACTGACTTGGTGAACATGCCTACATCTTCTCTATCCTAAATGACCTAACCAGTTAGTTCAGCACCACATCCATATCCCGGACAGCCCTAGAGATCGGCCCAACATCCTTGACTTATTTCTAACTACTATTAAGATCTTCACCCCATAAGTTGTCAATTTGTTTGCCCCTTCGAACTATATAGGTGTCGATAGCCTGCAATTTTGTAGGATCCAGCATTTTCATTTACCGAAAAATGTACAAAATTATCTCGAAGGGAGATCTTGGGGGTATTTTTTTAAAGCTTGATGGAGGTCTAGGGAGGACACTAAAACTGATAAAATAAATCAATCAAATTCTATTCTCCCCCTAATCATCAATCTGTATTCCCCCTTCAGTACAAGCCGCAACACCCTGGGGAACAATGTAGCTGAATGATTGTGTAATTGTGAGTGTAAGTGTGTGTTCTCGTTTGGGCATATAATTGTATGTGTGTGTTAGAGGAAGTGAATATTTATAACATAGTTTACCATTAAAATCCGTTTTCTCTTATAAACCTTTTAAAGAAAATAAATATGTTAGGGATAACTAATTTATTTGTTTATTATATAATGTTTATCAAATCAATTATAACTTTATTTCATATCATTCTTAATCAAGTTATGGATATGTGGTAAATTTACGTTATTTTTTTTTACGCGAAGATGATGAAAATGAAAGAAAAGGCAGACATAATTAAATGTATATATTATGCACCGATGGTCAGCCAGACTCATTCATTTTCAAAACTTTGACAGATCAACAGCTAGTGTATCGCGCTCTTTGCTTGGCTGTTGATTAACTCAAGTTTATTAATCTGCAGTTAAATACTCTGACAGCAAGGGGTATTACGAGTGATATACGATTACATTACGAATATAATACATAAATATGCCTCTAGTAGTGACAGGGGTACGGGTGGGGAATCTGCCCAAGCTTCCGGCTGAACTCACGGTCGCCAAAATCAAGATGGCGAAGACCCCGAAGGAGCGGCTGATAATGGGTCTACAGTTCCGCCATAACCCCTGTAAGAAGTTCAGGACCGTGGCTCAGGTGCCGCTCTCAGAGGACCAACTCCGCAGAGGTCATTATGGTCAGGGATTCTACTTCTTCAAACCTGTTCATGTCATTGAGGTTCCAGAGGATAAATTGAGGATTGGTGAGAGCACTCTGCAGATTAAGCTGAAATCTGGGAAACGAACATTTGCGAAGGAGACAATGGGTGCTTGTGACATGGATAAATTGCGCAATCTTCTAATGTACTATATTCCAACTAGGCTCTGACATAAGCCTAATCTGGTTGTCTCCCCGGCCAAATGACATTGATTTCGCTATTATGTATTATTTATATTCTTATTCTTATTCTTATTCTTATTATTATTTTATTATTATTATTATTATTATTATTATAACTGAAAAAAGTGTGTTAAAATGTACTAAAAAGGATACACATAAGTGTTTCCATCGCTTACCGGCTCAAATTAGCCGACTTAAACGATTGGAACAATATTTATGTGTATCATCTCGATTACATTTGAACTCACATTTTTTACAGTGTAGTAGTAGTAGTAGTAGTAGTAGTAGTAGTAGTACCTCGGGCCCAGTGCTTCTATTCAAGGCTTGCAGAGATCATCGCAGAGAAGAAGAAACAGCCCAGGAGCCACGTTGTAGCCTGGATGAGGTGCCGTCTATCTTTCTCGTTGCTCAGATCAGCACTACTATGCCTGCGGGGAACAAGACTGTCTGCACCACAACCAGCGACGGTGGCAGAAGTGGACTACGAGGCAGCAGTGGCAGAGGGTCGCATAGGAAGGAGACTGGATTGAAGTTGCATGGTGTTGAATAGTAATATCTGATGCTTGTAAATTAAATGTATGAACAATATTAAATAAAAATCAATGTAGTTGAAACAAAAAGTAGTAGTAGTAGTAATAATAATAATAATAATAATAATAATACTTTATTTCAGACTCACACAGTACAGAGGGGACCATACTGGGGTCCATATATACCTTACAGTAACATAAATATATATAAAAATATAAGCTACTGTACATAGGCTACATAAAATAAACAGAAATTAAATAATACCCAGCTTGCTATCATGTAGTTCACAGCACTGCCTCAACCAAAAACAGTGGTCATCAAACTACTGTGTTACCAAAACCACTGTCCTAATTGTGTACAGTACCATGCCTCACATCATTTAGCTTCCGGTACAGTATGTTGCTCCAGTACAGTATAGGAATATCGGTACTGTACTGCACTATGAGGATCAGTACCGGTATGCTAATTCTGTAGAGTAGCAGACCTGAAATCATTACTTAAGGTTAAATATAGAGCAACTTCCTCCAGTGTGCCTGGATCCTGGAGGTGTACACTATGCTTGGAGTTTGTAGCATTTTAATGATCCTGTTCTCAGAAGTGTTAAGGCGCTGAATGAATTTATATGTTAGCTTTCTAATGAGTGATTGGTAACAGTGTAAGTTCATATAGGCACATAGCGTACTTGTACTCTCATATTTTGAGAGCCCCAGAAACATTTTCATGATATTGTGATATGAGATACTTAGTCTATTCACTGTCATTTTCTTATAGTTCCACCATAGTTGTGCTGTATACATTGGTGAGCAGTAGGAGTTGAACAATGTTATTTTTGTATCCCATGTGCACATATCAAATTTTCTTAATATGGAATTTCCCTGCATGTAAAGTTGCCTTCGCTGACGACCCATATCCTCATCATCTGAGCGATCACATGAAATATAGTGTCCTAGATACTTTACTTTACTTACTTCTTCTATAATTTCTTCATACAAATGGAATTTAGGTAGCTTTGATTTCAATAGAAGGTTAGATTTAAATATTATGATATTGCTCTTTATAGGATTAAATTTGACTGAATGTTCGATTCCAAATTTTTCACATACTCTTAATAATTTATCCAGTCCTGCTCCAGAGGGCGCGATTAAGGCTAGGTCATCAGCATACATGAGATGATTTACAATGGTGCTGCCAATACAGCACCCAGTGCGATTCTTGTTCAGCTCCAGACTAAGATCATCCATGTAGACGTTGAAAAGATACGGAGACAATATCCCCCCCTGCCTAACACCATTGGTTACGGCGAAAGAGCCTGACAGGATGTTGCCCCATCTTACACACATTTTTTGATTAGCATACCAGAAAATAAGTATCCTAACAATATAGCTAGGCACTCCCCTGTTAACTAATTTTTCAAATAAGGTTTTGTGACACACCCTATCAAAAGCCTTACTTGCATCAAGAAAACAAGAGAAAATTGAGCTATTTAGTTTGTTGTATGTATCAATCACTTCTTTCAGCACATATATGCATTGGTCTGTGCCGTGATTTTTCTTAAAGCCAAACTGATTGCTGCTGGTGACAATATATGCAGACATTCTTTCTAGCATTATCATTTCAACTACCTTACTCACCACACTAGCAAGTGCTACTGGGCGGTAGTTGTCTTTTGCTGTAATTTTACCTGATTTATCTTTAATGACAGGAACAAGTATTACGGATATCATAGACTCCGGCAGGACACCATGCGTAAATAGACTGGTGATGCAAGAACTAAGTTTATCTATTAACAACTTATCTGCATATTTAAGATGTTCTGCATATATACCATCCAGCCCACAAGCTTTATTTAGGTTAAGTTTTCTTATGGCATTCTCAAGATCACTTTCAGTCACTTTAATGTCTTCATAATTACTATCTTTCACATATTGAATTGCACCATTAGTAGACCTTTGGTTTACACTGTTAAGTAGTTCCTTAAAATGAGTTTTCCATAAGTCAGCAATGTTCTCTTCACCCGTAACCCCCTCAACACTGACAGGTAATGGTGTGTTACAATTTTGCATGGATCTGATGTCCTTCCAAAAACAGTTAGTATCCTTTTCTGCCAGACTCTTTGCAAGGGCTTCCTTCCTTAATTGGTTTTCATTTTGCTTAATAAATCTAATGGCATATTTGGTCCTAGCCTTTGCTCTTTTGTGAAGTTCAAATATAGGCCCCTGTCTAGGCTGACCTACTTCAAGCCAATGAGACCTAGCATCTCTGGAGGCCTGATACAGGTCAGCCACATAGTCTTGCCAACCTGGCTTATTGAATGAGGACTTATATTTACGGCTATTAAAAATACTTTCCCCCGCTTTTGATAAAGAATCTATTATACTATTGTAAAATGTAATAATGTCCTTTCTGTGTTGTGCATCACTACATTTTGGATCCCTGCATTGTGCTACACCATTACCATCATATTGCACCCTATTTAATAAGTCCTTGGTTTTATCACAGTACATTTGGCACTCTTCATTTGAGATTACATTCCATGGAACTTTTGCCTTGATGCTATTGCTAGTTTCTGTTATTTCCGGTGCTTTATTAATTTGGATTGTTAATTCTATAGGTATGTGGTCGTCATCCGTAATGTAGTAGTAGTAGTAGTAGTAGTAGTAGAAGTAGTGGTAGTAGTCGTACCACTGCATGGTATGTAAGAAGGAAGGATTCATCAGCATCAGGCAGAATAAAGGGAGACTTAACGACGATCACGCTAAGGGAGGTGTGTCATGATTGGTGTGCAAAACCAACAATCATCCCCTTTAATGGCGAGATCTTGCAACACAGAATGGCAAACACATCAAATGAAGCACGGTTGGATGTCAGTGCAAGATACTTCTGGACTAGAGGACAGCGCGCATTCTTGACATAAGGATATACAACCCTATGGCCCCGAGCTACAGCGAGTGTTTCTGGAGGCTGCACACAATAGAACGAACAACAAATGGTCAGGGCATATGGGGAAAGGATCCTACAGATTCAACAAGGCAGCTTTACCTCACTTGTCTTCACCACTTCTGGAGGGATGGGACCCAGGGCTAAGTGCTTCTATTCAAGGCTAGCAAAGACCATTGCAGAGAAGAAGCAAAATCCCAGGAGTCGAGTATAGTGGTCTGGATGAGGTGCCGCCTGTCTTTTTCGTTGCTCAGATCAGTACGGTTATGTCTTACGAGAACACAACTGTCTGCACCGAAACCAACGTCAATGGCAGATATGGATTATTTTCAACACCGTTCTTAACACCAATAACACCCCAAATGATATTAATGATTGCATGTGATTCTCCCAGGATTCGAGCCCAGGATATCACATACAGAACTTACACGCTCTAACCAATACACCATCAAGACATCAGACAGCAGTGGCAGAGAGTCGCAAAAGGGTGCTACTGGATTTGAGGTTGCAAAGTATAGAGACTAGGAATAGATTAGTTTCTGTTGATATTTGTAAGAATCAAATATATAAGTAGTATTAGCCCCTTGAGGATCATGACGCGTTTTGACAGTTTATTGTCGCTATCATTAGACGATTTTATGCAGATTAGGAAGGATCTGTGGGATTTAAATGGGTGAAGACTGTCTCAGTTAACCCTCCGACTTCCATATACCCTTCCAAATCTAAATAAAACCATCTAATGATAGCCAGAATAAACTGCCAAAACGTGTCATAATCCTCAAGCGGTTAGTATAAGCAGTAGTAGTTTTGAAAAGTAGTAGTATCAATAGCAGTAATAGTAGAAGTAGTAGTAGTACAAAGGAGTACAAAGGAAATCAAGCAACAACAGATCTAGTGACCCTTCTAGGCTGCTTGTCCTCCAAAACACTGAGGATCAAGTGTCCAAACAGTGGTTTAGAGTGGGTAAGGGAACATTGGAAAGGGAATTACTGCCCTGGAACTAATATCCGTGGCAGGATTAGGAAGTTAGTAGGGGACAGATGGGTTAGTAGTAGTAGAAGAGGTTCACCCCATTAGTTTGGCAACTTTAAGACCTTTCATCCCATTTCTTTGTCAATTTTAAGACCTTTCATGCCATTTAGGTGTCGATTTTTTTCCTGGCGAGCCTGAAATCTTAAGAGTAACCGGCCTTCGGCCAGGAAATTTTTCTACCGAAAAATGTACCAATTAATCTAGAAGGGGGATCTGATGGATGCTATTTTAAGTTAGATGGAGGTCTAGGGAGGAAACTAAAAATAATAATAAATAAATAAAAACTCTACCAACAAGTGAACCATAAGGGAGGATGATTCACTTTTTGGGCCAGTTTTGCATTGTATGGAGAAATCCGGCTTCGCCGGAGAAATTTTTCTATCGAAAAATGTACAAATTTAGCTTGCTGTCAAAACAAAATAATATATATGCTGGCTCGCCAGGAAAATATTGACATCTAGATGAGTGTAAACGTCTTAAAACAGGAGGCTGACTGGGGCCGAATATATACAAGCCAAAGAGAGAGGGAGAGAAAGAGAAAAAAAGCGAGGTGGGCTCCCTTAAATATTATTTGACTCGCGGAAGCTTCACTTCATCTGTTTTATGGAGGATTGATATCGATGCCAGTGTTTCGATTTAAAAAGTAAATATCCCTGCATCACAAGTCCTATATGCAGCTATCAACAACTTCCAAATATATAAGATCTATTAGACTATGTGCTGAGAACATCCTAAGTCTGAAGGTAATGCGGAAGTTGATTAATTAACCATCTTAAAATTGGAACCGGACTCGTGGACCGAAGGGGAGGGGCCGCTTGAACATGACGTCATTAGTCAGTGCTAAGATCACACTAGCAGGTGGAGGACGTACCGGCGTTGGCTCTTCGTATTTCACCGTCTTTAAGGTGTGTATGGGGATTGTTCGTGTATATATGGGTGTGTTTTGAAGATCTATAAATGTTAAGGTGGTCATACATGTAATTTATTATATTAATATAGGAAAAATGTGGAACCAATGACTGATTGAGCCGGTCCCTGCCTGCCGTCTCTCTCGTCTGCACATATTATAACAACTATTAAATACGGGAATATTATTGGCCTGGACATTGAGGTATAATAACAAACTGTTTGGTGTGTGAACATTGCGTTGGTGAGGTGTGTGAATATAGAGGGGGTCATTAACTCATAATGTAAGGTACAAACTACCAAACGAGGTGACATCGCTGTTGGCCACCCCCCCCCCTTCCTCTCCCCCCCCCCCCTCCTCCATTCCTCTCCTATCCTACCCTTTTTCTTCCACCTCTCCTTCTCTTTCTCCTATCTTCTGTTTTCTTAACCCTCTCTCTCCCCCCATCTCCTCTCCTCTTCCTGACACCACCCTGCCCCCTTCCTCCCTCTCTACCCCTCCTTCCTCCCTCTCTACCCCTCCTTCCTCCCTCTCTACCTCCCCAACCTTCCTCCCTCTCTACCTCCCCAACCTTCCTCCCTCTCTACCCTCCAACCTTCCTCCCTCTCTACCCCTCCTTCCTCCCTCTCTACCTCCCCAACCTTCCTCCCTCTCTACCCTCCTCCCCTCCCAATTTCCCTCGCGTCCCTACGATTTCCACTCGATATAGTTGTTGTTGTTGTTGTTGTTATATACATACAATACATGAATGGTATAACTAAACATTGTTGTATTAGAATAGGGCTCGGATGAATTTAGATGCGGGCCTATAACGTGATCCGGCATCCCCCCCCCCCCCCCGCCGCCGCTGCTCTCTCTCACATGCTCTTGCCGCCCCTCTCAATCTCTTTCTCTCTCTTACTCTCTCCCTTACTTTTCTTACTCTCTCTCTCTCTCTTACTCTTACTCACTCTCGCTTACTCTCTCTCTCTCTCTCTCTCGTTTAGCTTCTAGGAGGAGGTTTAGTTCAGTATACCATGTAGATAATTTACGCTTAGCAAACCCGCACCCGGCCACCACCACCCACTCTTTAGCTTGGGGACCCGCAGAGGGATACACACGGGTACCATGGTATGTAGGGGTTGTGCAGGGAGTTATGGGACGATAATTATAGGGAATAGGGTCGCAGCCTTATTATACATAATTTATTAGGGACAATGTAGGTCTATGGAATCCTTATATTGTACTCATGTATAATCCACTGTGGGAGAATACTTTTGATCACATTTATAAAACCCGATATTAATAGAAGAAATACCTTACCTTACCTTTGGATACCTTTGGATGTGTTCGCCGCTCCTCTAGCGGCACCAAGGAGCGCGACGCCCCTCGTTATGGGTGGTGATTTGGTGCAGTAGACTGTTTGAAGCGACAGCTCGCTCCCTTGCGAGGATGGGCTCGTCTGGCACTTTTTGCAGTTCGACATCTAGGGCTCTCTTGAAGTTGTCTAACGAGATGTCCCTCATGTCTCTTACTCGCCGTGGGAGTTTGTTGAAGAGACGTGGGCCTCTGTGTGATAACCAGCCCTCTCGCAGAGAGCCCATAGCACCCCTGTTATTCATCCGGGGGATTTCGCATTCCCAGCCTCTCCTATCACTGAATTTCATGACTATCGGAGTATGTAGGTTTGGTACTAAACCCTCTGCGATTTTCCACGTGTATATTATTAGGTAACGTTCTCTTCTACGTTCCAGTGAGTACAGATTCAGTGCTCTTAAACGCTCCCAATAGTGTAGATGTTTTATCGAACTTATAAGCGAAGTGAAATTTCTTTGTACACTCTCTACGTCATTTATTTCACCTGCTTTGTATGGGGATGTTAATACGCTACAGTAAATGCAT
Organism: Paralithodes platypus; assembly: GCA_032716605.1. Taxonomy (NCBI): domain Eukaryota; kingdom Metazoa; phylum Arthropoda; class Malacostraca; order Decapoda; family Lithodidae; genus Paralithodes; species Paralithodes platypus. Next base: position 29,372,221 of record CM064535.1, read on the forward strand.
AGTCTAATCCATCTCAGAGCTCCTTCGGACATCCTCACTGTTTACAAACATCTTTATGCAGTATAATCGATATTTACCCCCTGTTGGCAACATAGATGATGATTTCAATAATTCATGGGGGGGGGGGGGGGGGTGAGGGGGGCAAAATCCCCCCTCAGCCTACCGTGTATCCCACATGGGAATTATAACTAAAGCCATGAAATCACTCATTTCTCCAAATCTGGAGGAAAGCACATGAATAATAAGGGTGCGAGCCTATTCCCTATAATAAGGGTGCGAGCCTATTCCCTATAATAAGGGTGCGAGCCTATTCCCTATAATAAGGGTGCGAGCCTATTCCCTATAATAAGGGTGCGAGCCTATTCCCTATAATAGGGTGCGAGCCTATTCCCTATAATAAGGGTGCGAGCCTATTCCCTATAATAAGGGTGCGAGCCTATTCCCTATAATAAGGGTGCGAGCCTATTCCCTATAATAAGGGTGCGAGCCTATTCCCTATAATAAGGGTGCGAGCCTATTCCCTATAATAAGGGTGCGAGCCTATTCCCTATAATAAGGGTGCGAGCCTATTCCCTATAATAAGGGTGCGAGCCTATTCCCTATAATAAGGGTGCGAGCCTATTCCCTATAATTACCACGAATAAACTCGTCTAATGTTAGCCACAATGAGGTGAAACGTTTCTTCCGATACTGAAAGGGTTAACCCCTTTAGTACCAGGGACGTCGTTTTTATCATATTCTGGCAACTGTTAAACGATTTTATTTAGCTTAGGAAGGACCTCTTGCAATAATAATAAGGCTTCAAACTATCTCAACCAACCCTTTTCACTACTGCAGATCCTTCCTAAGCTGGATAAAATCGTCTATATATATATAGAATATAATATAACACACGTCGCTGGTACTCAAAGGGTTAACAAAGTATCCAAGGCCAGTAGCCCTCCAGGCAACCCTTGAAACATTGCTCCTCCCAAGGCAAGGGGACGGCACGGCATGGGGGACATCTCGGACCAGAGCATTGACAATTATTAAAGGGAAACAGACCGTTTTTCTGGACCCCCTTCTCCCTAATGTTTAGCTCCACTAGTTTTGAGATTTTAAGCGGTTCCATTAGTTTGGGGATCTTATGATCTTTCACTCCATTTCTTTGTCAATATTAGGACCCTTCGTGCCATTTACTGTAGGTGTCGATTTTTCCTGGCGAGCGATAGCGAGCCTGTAATTTTAGGAGGAATCGGCCTTTGGCCAGGAAATTTTCCTACCGACAAATTTACAAATCTATCTTGAAGGGGGGTCTAGGGGGTGTTTTTCTAAGCTTGATGGAGGTCTAGGGAGGAAACTAAAACAAAATATGAATACATTATTTAATAGACCAAACAAACAGCCACTGTCCCCTTAAGCAACCAACACACAAGCTCCTCTCTACACCACACACAGCGCGCAGGTCTCCCACGCAGTCCTAGCAACCAAAATATGTTCCTAGCAACGGCATGGGGGGCATCTCGGACCAGAGGGGTGACAAGCGACCAACACCTTCACTCCTCCCTCACACCACACAATGGGCAGGCCTTCCACGCAGCCCTAGCTACCAACACAACATGTCCCTAGCAATCCCTGAGCAATCTCTGCCATACCCATAGCTTACTCTGACTGTTCCTTTTACTTATATATTTTCTAGATCTCAAGTGACGGCGTCTCTTCCGTGGATTGACCTCCCAATCTACCAAGATTGGAAGCCAAAGCGTCACATTTTTCCTTTGCCCCTCAACTTTCTCTTCATAATTGCTGAGGGGCACAGGGCCCTGGGTGAGGCTTTGGTTTCCCGGGCGTTTCCGCTCCCTCCTCAGCTCCTTGCCATGGAGTGGCTTCGGTCACTCCAGGCTTTATTGTGGTCGGCTGGGAGGGTTTTGTGGGGGCGCTCTGTTATGGCCTTGGCCTTGCTCGGGGCCTTGGGGCTGTTCGGCCAGGCAGCTTGGGGAACAACAACAACAACAACAACATGTCCCTAGTAACCCTCACATTACCCTAGCAACCCTCACATTACCCTAGCAACCAAATTAACTCCTCCCCCACACCACACACAATGCGCAGGCCCTCCATGCAGTCCTAGCAAGCAACCCACACGTCCCTAGCAACCCTCACATTACCCTAGCAACCGACTCCTCCCCTACACCACACACAACGCGCAGGTTTAGCACGCAGCCCTAGTAACCAACACAACATGTCCCTAGCAACCCTCACATTACCCTAGCAACACCACACACACTGTCAGCCTGTCACACACAAATACCCTTTTAACCTCGTCTTTACCTCCGACGTCTTTTTAAATGTTATTCTAGCTATATTTAGAGGGTTTTGTGCAGTCTAAGAAGGATCTGTGGTAGTAAAAATGGTTGAGATAGTTCGAAGCCTGGTAATTGCTGGAGGCCCTTTTGAAACTGAATAAAATCTTCTAATAATAGCCACAATACAGTTAAAAGGACGTGCCGGTACAGAAGGGGTTAATTATCTTAATCCACCCACGTCCCTCCCTCTCTCCCTCCCCACTCCATTCGTGCCCCACCCTCCCTCCTTCCTCCCCACTGCATTCACCCCCTCCCTCCCCACTGCATTCACCCCCTCCCTCCTTCCCTCCCCACTGCATTCACCACCCTCCCTCCCCACTGCATTAACCTCCTCCCTCCCTCCCCACTGCATTCACCCCCTCCCTCCTCACTGCGTTCACTCCCTCCCTCCCCCCCTCCCCAATGCATTCACCCCTTCATCCCTCCCTCCCCACTGCATTCACCCCTTCCTCCCTCCCTTCCCACTGCATTCACCCCCCTCCTCCCCCCTGAATTCACCCATTCCACCCTCCCTCCCCACTGCATTCACCCCTTCCCTCCCTCCCTCCCCACTGCATTCACCCCTTCCACCCTCCCTCCCCACTGCATTTACCCCCTTCCTCCCTCTCTCCCCACTGCATTTACCCCCTTCCTCCCTCCCTCCCCACTGCATTTTCCCCCTTACTCCCTCCCTCCCCACTGCATTCACCCCCTTCCTCCTCCCTCCCCACTGCATTCACCCCCTTCCTCCCTCCCTCCCCGCAACATTCTTGAACATTAACCTCTATAACTCACAAATGACTAGAGTAATCGAGCTAATATTTCTACCGTTTAGGAAGAGTCAGCCAGGGAATAGGTGTGGGAATTTACAGCCCATTTTTCTCTACCCCTTTTCTAGTTACAGAGGCTAGGGTTCAGGATTTCTGGACTAGCCTACCGATTTGGAACAGGGTATAGTACTTATTGGTCTTACAACTAATAGGGTACCCTATGGACTGGCTATAGTCTATTCGCTGTAAGTAGGCGAGAAATAATGACCTCTATCCTCTGTAACTCAAAAAGGGCTGGAGCAAATTGGCTGTAAATTTCCACATCTATTCCTTGACTAACTCTTCCCAAATGGTAAACATATTAGCTCGATTACTCTAGTCGTTTTTGAGTTACAGAGGTTAGAGGCCATGATTCCTCGCCTACTTACAGCGAATAGACCATAGCAATACGACCAAACTATAGTAATTACCACCGACAATGATGGGGTATGTGTAGGGACCGTAGACTTTATTATTGTATAGCTGTACACTTTTAAGGGGGTACTACTCGCTTTTTATGGACCTCCTTCTCTTTCGTGTTTAGCATATTAGTTTTGAGATTTTAAGACGTTCCTTCCATTAGTTTGGCGATTTGAACACCTTTCGCCCCATTTCGTTGTCAATTTATAGACCTTTCGTGTCATTTACCTGTCGATTTTTTCTTACTTTACTTGATTTACTCTTCCCTTTACCATCAGTATATCTTGAAATGGTTAGACTATTATGGACTCATTAATTTGACTATTTTCATTCCAATTATTGTATGCAGTGTAGTCTTGCCCAACGATAATTGTATGAATGTTTACTTTATTCCAAATCTGACTATTATTAATTATTTTAATTCTTCCTTCCAGAATGTGTGTGCCAACGCTACCACCACTACGACTACTGCCAACACCGCTACCACCACATCTACTACCACGGGTACTGCCAACACCGCTACCACCACAGCTACCACACTACTACCAACACCGTTACCACCACAGCTACCACGACTACTACCAACACCGCTACCACAACTATTACCACCATGGGTACCACAACTACCATCACCACAGCTACCACAACTAATACCAACACCGCTACCACCACAGCTACCACAACTACCACCACGGGTACCACAACTACCATCACGGCGACCATTACTACCACTTACCACCAACAATAAGGTGCAAGCCTGGTGGAGTGGGTGCAGAAGGGTGACAGCTGGAGTGATCTGCTATACAGTAGAAGGGCTTCTGCAAGAGTGAAAGGGAAAGTATACAAGACGGTAGTGAGACCAGCAATGTTGTACGGTATGGAGACGGTGGCAATGGCAACAAGACGGGAGGCAGAGTTGGAGGTTGCAGAGTTGAAGACGCTGCGATTTTCTTTGGGAGTGACAAGGATGGACACAATTATAAATGAGTATATTAGAGGAACATCACATGTACGACGGCTCGGGGACAAAGCGAGAGAGGCGAGATTGAGGTGGTTTAGACATGTGCAGAGGAGGGATGTGGAGCATGTTGGGAGAAGGATGATTGGGATGGAGCTAACAGGCAAAACTAAAAGAGGAAAGCCAAAGAGGAGGTTGATGGATGCACCGAGGGAGGACATGCGGGTGGTTGATGTGACGGAAGAAGATGAAGGGGACAGAGTGAGATGGAGGCGAGTGATCTGCTGTGGCGAACCCTAAGAGGAACAACCGAAAGAAGACCACCAACACTACAACTACCACAACTACCACTAACACGACTACCACCACCACTGATACCACAACTACCACCACCTCCAAATCTACCACGACTACCACCACCACGACTACCACCACCACGACTACCACCACCAAATCTACCACAACTACCATCACCACAACTACCACCACCAACTCTACCATAACTACTACCACCACCATAACTACCACAACAACCAGCAGAACATATCGACGCCAACTACCACCCCCACTACCAGCAAAACATCACGACCACAACTACCACTATTAGGCCTACTACCATCACCACCACCATCACTACCACAACTACCAGCAGAACATCACGACCACAACTACCACTAGTACAAGCTCTACCACAGCCACCACAACTACCACTACCACTAGTACAAGCTCTACCACAGCCACCACAACAACTACCACCACTACCACAACTAACCCTAGGTAAGTTAATGATCCCTTGATATTAGGCTAAATGGAATTTAACCCTTTGAAGATTACGATGCATTTTAGCAGTTTTTCTGGCAATCATTAGACGATTTTATACAGCTTAGGAAGGATCTGTTAGAATTATTAGGGTAAAGACTATATCAACCCGATGACTTCCATAAACCCTTCGTAATTTGAATATAATCGTATAATAATAGCAAGAAAACCGGAACAGGAAATGCGTAAACCGTTTTAATATTGTTGTGTCATCTGAAACGGAGGTGTATAAACAAGTAGAAAATTGTATTAATAAATATATAATAATTACACACAGTAACTTCAAAAATCAAGGTTCAGAGTGCGTGGATAGTCAGTACTTTAATACTACATTCTTCTTTTATACTACGCTTTTCAATTGTTAAAGGTTAGTCTGAAACAATGGATATATAAGTAGCACACTGCGTAAATACAAAACAATGTTACCAATTACTTAGTTACAAATCGCTATGGGGAAATGTCGCGCTAATTTCTAATATCTTTCTTAAAAATGAACATAAAGAAAATCTGAGCAAACCGTCTTCTCCACATAAATGGAACTATTACCTATTAACTAGTACAGCACCTCGTAACTTAAAAACTACAAAAGTTAATGGTCTTTCAAATGTGTGACTGAACAAATTCGATTCTTGGCTCAGGGGAGGCGAATATGGAGAATCTGACAACAAAGTAGAAAGTAGAAAAGAAAGGCTAAATTGATGCGGTAAATCGATTGGTGTAGGTTAGAAAGGTGTAGCGTTAATTTTGGGCGTGGTGAATTCGGGCGTTTGGGGCGTTTTTGGCTGGATCAGGGCCAGGCAGGCTGACTGGCCCAGGGAGCGTGGATCACCAAGGCCATTATTATTTATATTATTCGGTTATTATTGAATATTATTTATTTTTTAAGTGTGTTTATGGAACGGAATGTATTATTGAGTTCATATTTGTGTGAATAAATCACTAATTTCACATACATATACTTATAATTCATGTTTTATGAATTAAGCTGTACTAATTTATTCATAACTTTCGAAAAATACAAAATTTAAAACATCTGAAAAAAGACATTTCTAGAAATAAATCGAACTACCTATTGTCAAAGTCTCAGCCTTGTAACTCGAAAATTGCAAAAGTTAATGGACTTTCAAATCTGTGACTGAAAATTTCGATTTGTGGCTCAGGAAAGGCGAATTTAGAGAATCTGACACAAGTCCAACAAAGAAAAAAGTATAAAGAAAGTCTAAAATTTTGCGGTAAATCGATTGGTGTAGGTTAGAAAGGTGTAGCGTTATTTTGGGCGTGGTGATTTATGGCGTTTTGGGCGTATTTCCGGTGACTCAGGCAGCCAGCCAGCCCCAGGACCGACGCGCGCGCTGGAGTTTTATATACAACCCAGTTCTGTAGAGATTTTTAAAGGCAACTCGGTTAATGTACTGTCAATATATACCGCACTTTACTGTATATATATTTTATAGTTTAACATTTTGATGTTTACTCATTACTTTTATTATCCTTACTTAAATAGTAGAGTATTTTAGATTTATTATATCAATAGTTTGTATATTCCATACTTAGTAAATATTTCTTAGTCGAATGTTCTAATCTATAATTAATTAATATGTTCTTCTCTTTTCAGGATTTGAGTTGGTGTTTGTGTCACACCATCGAACTATGTATGGACTCTGCCAACAAACTAGAAGCTACCAACACACCACAACCTACCAACACCGAGCCATGGACCCAACACACCACAACCTACCAACACCGAGCCATGGACCCAACACACCACAACCTACCAACACCGAGCCATGGACCCAACACACCACAACCTACCAACACCGAGCCATGGACCCAACACACCACAACCTACCAACACACCACAACCTACCAACACCGAGCCATGGACCCAACACACCACAACCTACCAACACCGAGCCATGGACCCAACACACCACAACCTACCAACTGTCTGGTGTAAGTTACTGCCTAACTCAGTCTCGGTATACTATTAACCCCTTGAGGATTATGACGCATTTTGACAGTTTATTCTGGCTATCATTAAGCGATTTTATACAGCTTAGGAAGGATCTGTAGGCATCAGAAGTGTAAAGACTATCTCAATTAGCCCTCTTACTTTCATATACCCTTCTAATCTTTACAAAATCGTCTATTAATAGCCAGAATATACTGTTGAAGTGCGTCATAATCTTGAAAGGGTTAATATATGATAATACATTGAAATAGTGTCCTGTTGCTATACTGTTCATAATAATAAGTAATCAGAAAGTATATACAGTAGCTGCTCATTCTTTCCTTATAATTGTTTGATAATTAACATCGTATTTCCTTGCTTAACTCTTGTAACTAAAATACTCAAATTGGAAACATTAAAAATCAGTATTTGCCTACTTGTTGTGAACAGTATAAGCAGAATAATATAGTTATATTTATGTATTTATCTAAACATCCTAAATTAATGTTTTATTTCTTGTTTCCAGGATTGGAGTTGCTGCCTGTGGACTCTGCCGCATGTGGACTCTGCCGCATGTGGGCTCTGCCGGTTGCTGCCTGTGGAGTCTGCCGCCTGTGGACTCTGCCGGTTGCTGCCTGTGGACTGTGCCGGTTGCTGCCTGTGGACTCTGCCGATTGCTGCGAGAAACTGCCCACGCCACTACCATACAAGGGGAGTGATATTCCTGTTTTGTTTGTAGTAGTAGCTTGTAGTCTTAGTTTGTAGTCGTAGTTTGTAGTCGTAGTCGTAGTGGTGGTGGTGTAGGTTAGGTTAGGAGGGGAGGGTAGGTTAGGTTGTAGTCGTAGTTTGTAGTCGTAGTATGTAGTCGTAGTATGTAGTCGTAGTTTGTAGTCGTAGTATGTAGTCGTAGTTTGTAGTTGTAGTATGTAGTCGTAGTTTGTAGTCGTAGTATGTAGTCGTAGTATGTAGTCGTAGTTTGTAGTCGTAGTTTGTAGTCGTAGTATGTAGTCGTAGTTTGTAGTCGTAGTATGTAGTCGTAGTTTGTAGTGTTAGTTTGTAGTCGTAGTATGTAGTCGTAGTATGTAGTCGTAGTATGTAGTCGTAGTTGCATGGTATGAATGGTGTGTGTTAGGTTAGGCTAATCTATTTTTCCCTTTCAGATGAGATAGGTCTTATAACCTTTACTCTAATCTTTGCTATTTTTCTTATTACTTCACAGTTTTGTTGCTTTGATGATGTCCCCTCTCCCCCCCTTCTTCCCCGAGTTGGTTCCCTCCTTCAGCTTCAATATTTTGCTTTGCTTTAATTTCAATAATGATTGTATTTGCCTTAAATGTAACTTATGATATATTCTATCACTTGAATTCATAACTCTGTATTTTCTATTAACTTCACTTGATATAATATTGTTATATATCGTCTTTGTCACGCGAACTTTACTTAATAAAAGAAAATAAACGAACTTCTATCTATTATTGATCACTATATTATAAGCTATGACTTTTATAACTGATAAAAACTTAGAAAAATAGTTCTCAATTATAAATAAGTTCCAATATATGGACTTAGAAGAAAAAAATTAAAAGAGAACTTAGAAAAACTCCAGTTCTCAATTATAAATAAAATTCCAATATACGGACTTAGAAACAAAAATAAATAAAATATGAAAAGAGAACTTAGAAAAAAAGTTCTCAATTATAAATTAAGTTCCAATATATGGACTTAGAAAATATACTGAATATGAAAAGAACTTAGAAAATAAAACAATACTTGAATAACTTAAAGTAATAGTAATTATATATAACTTAAAAATAATTAACTTTAGAAAAAAATATATACTTGAAAACTGACTATATAAACTTGTAACAGAACAAAATTATAATGGATATTAAAAAGAATATATCGACTTAGTATTTTATTGATCAGTCAGACATACATTTGTATAATATCTTACAAAACACTGTACATACAGTATATAAACTTTAAATAACAGGAGAAACAATATAATGGATATTAAAAAGAATATATAGACTTAGTATTTTATTGATCAGTCGGACATACATTTTTATATTATCTTACAAAAATCATATACTTTTAATACTTCATTTTTGTATTACCCTTACTGGTTGTATGTATCTTATAACAAATGAACAAAGTTTTGCTCTTATATTACGTACCTAAAGTACTTTATACCGAACTTGGCTTTGTGACCATAGTATAACTTTTGGCTCACTTTATATGTCCAATATTAATGTGTACAGTCATTTTCTTTTGAAAGTACATCTTTATCCATTAAGTTGCAATAACCATTGGAATTATGGTATTTTTTCATAGAACTATTTTGGATTTTAAGCGTATATTATAGCTTCATTGGCAATGCAATTTGGCATTCTTAATTATTGATTTGTTTAAATTTTGTATTTAATAGCCAAGCTTTTAAGTAATACTTCTATATTTTTAATGTTCATAAGTATACAGTCATTCTGTAATTCTTACTTCTCAGGTATAATCCAGTTCATAAGCTAAGTGAACGTAGAGTAGTTACACCTGGACTATCTCCCTCCAGGCAGTACTAAGGAAAGCCTGTGTTAACTATCTTCTAGTTTATAGCTCAATTCTAACCTACTGTTTATGAAGTAGTGTTGAATACTTTTGAAACTAGCTTCTGTATAGTGTGCAGCTTTTGGGGAAAGGTTAGTTTTCAGAATTATTATTTTTTGTTTCCTATTGTGAGTGGTGTGAATGTGTAGTATTAAGTAGGGATGTTGGCAAAATTATGTCAGTTGGCATTGTGGTCAAGTGTGTATTGGACGTGTGATGTGATGTGTGGATGTTGACAGTACGTGATCAAACTAGGAGAGGGAAATTTATTTAGTGACTGATTAAGGGGGGTCACCTGGATGGGGATAAGTCATAAAACAGTAGGCTGAATGAGACTGAATGGGGCCGAATGGATACAAGCCAAAGGGAGAGAGGGAGAAAAAAAACCCGAGGTGGGCCCCTTATGGGTGTATGATTAGCTGTTAATAGTGTATGGACAAAGTAGGTGGAGGTAGTGATAAGCTGATCAAGTGTGCATGAGGGTTGGCAAAGTGTTTAGCCTAAATGTGTGTACGACTTGAAAATTTTAAGTGTGGATTGTTGGCAGAGGTGTTGGCAATTATTGAACCTAAATGTTGGCAGCGTGATATGGTGTGTTGGCATAGTTTATTAGTGATTATTCGAAGTGTTGGCCAAGTGGTGTAAGTGAATTTAATCATTGAAGGCATAATGTAACTGAAGCCATGTATAATGAATAAGCATATGTGTTGGCAGTGAAATTTGTTGAATTGGTAGTGTTATTTGAGGTGGTAGTAGTGATATTTGAGGTGTTGGTAGTGATATTTGATGTGTTGGCAGTGAAATGAGTGATGACAGTGGCATTTGGGGATTTGGCATGTTCAAATATGTTTTTTGAGTTGATAGTGTTCGGTATTAATATGCCATGGGAGTCTATCCAAGTAGTGTATATCCCAAAGTTAATCTAAATCCTGAAGGAATCATGACTGACACTATATATAAATTAGGATTAAATCTCTTCTGCCCTTGTATTTGTATTTACTGATCTTATCCCATACAACTTAGTTATTTTAGGTTATGTATATTGAAGTTGCATTAGTGTTATGTTGTCAGAATTTAGCCTATTTAAATATAACTGTATATATGCAATTGCTGTAGTCAAAGCTATCTATCCATGAAATTTATCTCCACTGATCTATCCCTCCCATGTAACTGCTCCTAGGTGTATATCTACCAATGTAACCATCATGATTTATCCTATATAACTATTGCTATTTGCCCGCTTATCCCAAACCCATATAGCTCTTCCTACCTACCTCTCCAAGAATTTAGATATATTAGGTATTGAAAGTCATCCCTCTTCACCCAGAAATTATATTTTGTAGTTCGTTTCGTGAACTTGCCGCTTCTACTATCTGGCAATGTATTCCAATATTTCAAAATTTTAATATATAAATTTGTCAAGTTTTCTTTAAATTTATCGAGGGTATTGGCGTGCTGTAATTTGTTCAAATATATTTTTCTATTCCTTCCAAAATTTAAATTAATTGATACTACTGTTCGTTATCCAAAAATATTTCTGCGATATTGGATTACAATAATAATTCATTAAATTTTATGTCATTCAAAGTTAACATGAATAACTATCAGAAATATATAAGATTGATCTACAATATTGGATTACATCAACAGGTTGGAATCAATAGTCAAGAAGTATATATATATATAGGTTTTTATTAAAAAAAAAATAAATAAAAAAAATAGGGTTCTCCATTGGTCCAGGGTCCTTAGTCTGGTCACAGCAACACATCACACCTGTAAAAACAAGAAAATATTGAGGCACCAGAAATACAGTATTTTCAAGGAGGGGGGCGGGGGGGTAAAAGTGGGAGTCCTGAGGGGGGGTTAAGGTGGGGGTCCTGAAGGGGGGGAGGGGGGGTAAAGGGGGGGGTCCTGAGGGGGCAGGGGGGTCCTGAGGTGGGTCGGGGGGGGGGGGTTCCTGAGGGGGGGGGGGGTCCTGAGGGGGGGGGGGGAGATTCCTGAGGGAAGGGGGGGGGGGGGTCCTGAGGGAGGGGGGGCAGGCGAAGGAGGGTTCAGGGAGTTTTCTTATATTTTTAGTCCATTCTTCATCAGTTCCTAAGGGGGGGGGGGGGGGGTTCCTGAGAGGGGGGGTCCTGAGGGAGGGGGGGGGGTCCTGAAGGGAAGGGGGGGGGGGGGGGGCGAAGGAGGGTTCAGGGAGAATTTTCTATTATTTTTTTCGATATATTTTTAGTCCATTCTTCATAAAAAAAAAAAAAAAAAAAACACATTCCAACACCCGCTACGATTCTTCCTTTCCCTGGTAGTCCATCCTATCCCCATCCCAGATAATTTGGTTTCGGTCCTATTCTAGATTTGTGTGTTCTATTACTTCTGATCTATTCTTCCTGGTCTATTGTGTTCTATCTTGTATTGTTTTATAACTGTTATTGCCTCCCCCCCCCCCCCCACCCAGTACATAAACACCCTCCCTGATACCCCCCACCCCACACACACACTCAAACATAAGAAAAGTCAGCAAGGTTTTATTGATATGTATTTTATTATTGTCAGGAATCAGTCCGTCAAGAAGTCATTGGTGTCCAGCATTGGATGGAAGCGCTGGTATCCACAGCAAAGCGGATATCGGAAAGAGGACAGGACAAACCAGAACACGAGTATCGATGCGGCAGAGACACCAGAGACAGCAGAGATCCGAGGGAATATTGACAACCAATTGGATACATCAGACAAATCATCAACAACGAGGTAGCAGTGAGGATAAAAAGCTTGGAGGTCTAGGGAGCGAACTAACAAATAACACCCTCAAGACATCAACATTGGTGATTGACGGAATGATAGAGACGGCAGCAACGACGACATCAACGACAAACAGCAACGACATCAACAGGAACGACATCAACAGCAACAGAGAGGCACCATTGCAGCGGACAACAGCGACGATTCGGTGAGATAAACTAAATATTGTTATATGGGAAAACAGGTCAATCAGTCGGTACCTAACTTAAGTCGAGGGGAATAAGAGGCCCCAGAAAAAAGGAAATTATACAGATTAGATTGAGATCTATAACAGTGTGCCCATCAAAGTAGGCCACCCTTCAGTCACTCATTAGTATAAACAAAATTACCTGCATCACCTTTAAGTCAAATTTATCTTTGTATTTTTAGTATCCATCTATAGTATTTAAATTAAGAAAGCTAAGACTATAAATTAATAACAAATTAAAATAATATATTCAATAACAAATGAAATTATATCTTTCTTAAATTTTGGAGTAAACTTGTAGATTATACCAAGGTTCTGTAAACTGATAATTTATAAAACTATTATTGATGATCTATTATTATTATTAAGGAGTTTGGCAAACACTGGAGAATAATGGTTAAGTTTTAAAATATATTTTAAGAGGATTATGCAATACTTTCTCGTAGCATGAAGTGATTACTGAAAACATGCATTTTATAACAAGAAATGCCAGCTGTAGAATTTTGTTTATCATAGGCTATATTATCTGTTATTATTGACTAACAAGTAGGCTTTATCCAAGTAAACTAGTAGGACCGCTATTATGCTAAAGACATGAGTCAATTCTAAAGGCATATCCGTTGTATGAATAGGAAATATCCAATCCAATTTACAGTACAATTCACGAGTTTTTATAGTTATCACTAGGTATGTAGGCTTGACGTTAAGTAATTCTATGACTAATACAAACAATTAAAAGTCCTTAGCCATGGGGGGACTGATCATTGAAGATATATTGTTCGGAACATGGGGATAATCGCTTAAAACGAGGCATAAGTGTTCATCAAGGCCATCTAAAAGCTTACATCCGAGTAAACCTAGGATTAACCTTTAGAAATCAAACTTTGGCTGGCCCTTTGTAATAATTTTGTAATCCATGCCATGTTCGTAGTCGTCAGTGACAATTGGGACAGTCAGTGACTATGAGCAGCCTGTTTTATACATTGCACTGGAGGCCTATAATATGGTTCTTAAGTATTTTCCATGGATTTAAGAGTTTATATATTTATCTGGAGTTACTTTGGACACAAGGTTATACCGATATTGAATTTACTCAAAGCTGGTCTATGATAATCTTCATCTACAGTGGCATTTATAACTATCTCGGCAGGTAAAATAAAATGTATTCAGTTATATTGGTCACATACTTATGAAACAATGCAGTTGTATGGTAAATCTAAATTATATTTTATATTTTTTAGTCTCCATTGTTTTGCACATTAGTATAAAACTTATTGTATAAGACCGAATTGACTAAATACTAATATTTACAAGGGTACAGTCAATATAAATAGTTCGCCGACACTTCTATGACTTTAAACAAATCTTACTAGTCACAGGCTATTGGAACCAGTTGAGAACTGTCAAGGACAAATTTATAATAACTTACAATTACACAGTATTTTGGGCGAACTATTTTTGTTTCGACTAACTGGCAGCATCTTTTCTATATCCAACTTAAAGGGATATTCGTACATTTGGCAACACTGATATTACAATAAAACTTATGAATTTAAAGAACGTATGCATAGAGGATTAATTACAGTATGATAAGTTACTCTTTGAAAGCATATTAGTAATGATAAACCCATCTAAGGATATAAAGGTATATCTAATAATCAAGGGAAGGTCGATCTATATACAACTATTATATTTAGTTTATAGTCTAGTCAATCAAACTTATTTTGATATACTCAAGATCCCTCCTGGGAAACTCCCACTACACTCTACAGGATGGCCAAGGCAAATATACCTCAAGGTTACTTAGTTCAGACACTTTCTCTGGATCTTTGAAGAGCTACGTAATGTGAGCATTATTGAATCAGATGTGGCAAACTGGAATTCAGTGGTGGTAGTAGTAGTAGTAGTAGTATTAATCATTACCTATTTAATATTACCCACTTTTTTAACCCTTTTAAGCACAGGATTCAAATTAGTTTCATCATAGCTGGCTCCAGACGACTTTAGTTAACTTAGAAAGAACCGGTCAGAATTTGAGGGTTGATTTTGATAGTGTTTACGCTTTGATTCCCAGAGTTTATTTAAGCCTGTCGGTAGCATTATTATAGTAGATACATCTGGTTGTTTGGTCAACTGAACGCTGTCACTACGGTTATATATTTATTCTGGCTACCCGTAGATAATTGTCCTCAGTTTAGGAAGGACCTGTTGGATTCTAAGGGTATATATAATGTGTACCCCATGGATTCCTTGTGGTCCTTAACAGATTTATATCGTCTTGTGTCAGTCAGAATAACATGGATGTTATGACCTGATCAAAATTAAGCTTTTAGCACTCAAAGAATTTACCTCATTAGGTTATATTTTTGCTACCTCGAGACTATTTTTCAACTTAGGAAAGGCCTGTCAGAGTTAGAGGATTAATTTAAATATGTTTTTGCCCTTTCATTCCCAGTGGTGTTTTCATAGCTGATTATAATTATCTGGCTGTAACAATGATTAAGACAGTCTCATAATTAAAGGTCAATAACCATTCTTAATCACAGTGGACATCAATTTATCCCCATTTCACTTTCCCGCTTTTTGTCTTTGCTGTTGCCACTACCATTTGTTTCAACCACTTATACAAAGTAGGGGCTTCTATTGTTATAAGCTCCAGTTCTACCCAGATCGTATTCAATAGCATTCCCATTACTAATAACTGTCCAAGACTAAAGTTTGGCATCGTTATTCACGATAAATTCTTCATCCAATGCCTCTACTTAATCTGTTATCCTAAATTGAATAGTGACACGAGTTAAATACGTTAAAACAAATAAAAAGCTGTATTGAAATAGTTAAAAATTACATTCACTATATAATTATACTGTATATATACTCAATACTACTTCAGAAGGAAAATCTACCTATAGTAAACAGTTTAGTTGATTCAGCCTGTTTTCAGCGTTCACCAATTTCCACAGATAGTTTGGAAAGGATCTGTTTCGGGATAACTTAATAAACATCAATGTTGCCATTTGTACGAAATACTTATAATTGGTTAGATAAAGCTGCTGCCTATACCCTGCCCACCACTTATGATAGTCTATGGAATATTTTGAAGTTTCTTAAGACTTACTAAACTGGTCTACTTATGCCAATGTCATTCAGGTTTCTTGGCCAATGTAGGTCAAGTATATAATTATAGTCTTATGATAGTTTAAGCAAGGAGTTTTGACAAATGTAAGCTATACAAACTAGCTTCGATATTACATTATTCACACATTTCAAAATAACTTAAATGACATAGTAAGAACTGAATTGAAAGTCACCAAATCCCATTTTGAGAATTAGGCCTATGATAGTGAACATATCTTAAATTTTAGGATTATCGGATATCGTCGACCAGTTACAATGATAATACTTAAACTGAAACCAGCAAAATTAATCCTACTTTGGGGGATAAGGCACAAAGTTTAGTATTTAGGAGTTATAAAGGCTACATCCACTAAGACAGAAACCAGCCGCCTGTGTGTACTCCAGGACAGTTCTTCAGGCCAAAAGGGCACCAAGCATTAATGTAGCATCCATAGCTATCTTCTAGCTCAAATTTAAGTATAAAGTAATTTGAACTGACTTTATAGAACAAGCTTCAAAATATTGCATAGACTTTGATAATAGTGGGGATATACTGAATATATAATTGTAACAGACAAACCCGTATTGCAGACGTGGTTGAGAGTTGTTTGTCCAGGAGTCGCCATCCATCTGTTCCCTCCCACCAGGCTGGACGTCTGCCATACACCTGAAACATTAGGTCAGTATTAGTCATTTATTTGTACATCATCAATATCACCACCGCATTAAGGCCTTATTTATGTGGACCCCCTTCGCCCACCCCCTTCGCCTAATGTTTATGTGGACCCCCTTCGCCCTCATTTTTAGCTCAGTTTGAGATTTTATGACGGTCGACTATTAGTTTGACGATTGCAAGACCTTTCGCTCCAATGTGTCAATATTAAGGCCTGTCATGCCATTCAAGTATCTCATTTTTCCTCGCGAACGATAGCGAGCCTGTCATTTTGGAGGAAACTGCCTTCGACCGGAACATTTTACTACCGAAAAATACACATTTATCTCTAAGGAGGGTGTTGATGGAGGTCTAGGGAGCAAACTAAAACCCTCCCCTTAACCAGTGATGTTGAATTATTCAGAGAACTGATGCCAATCATGACCATGAAAAGAATGCCTATCCCCCTGAAGGGAAAGGTGTATGCCTCATGTGTTAGAAGTGCAATGACGTATGCCTCAGAAACATGGGCCGTTAAAGTAGAGGATGTCAACAGAATGGAGCGTAATGAGATGAGAATGGTGAGATGGATGTGTGGGGCCAGGCTACAGGATAGAATAACAAATGTTGAGCGTGGTGATGGGCTGGTCTATCAGAGTGAGAACTGAGCGATCTCTGCCATACCCATAGCTTACTCTGACTGTTCCTTTTACTTATATATTTTCTAGATCTCAAGTGACGGCGTCTCTTCCGTGGATTGACCTTCCAATCTACCAAGATTGGAAGCCAAAGCGTCACATTTTTCCTTTGCCCCTCAACTTTCTCTTCATATTTGCCGAGGGGCACAGGGCCCTGGGTGCAGCTTTGGTTTCCCGGACGTTTCCGCACCCTTCTCAGCTCCCCGCCATGGGGAGTGGCTTCGGTCACCCAGGCTTTATTGTGGTCGGCAGGAAGGGTTCTGGGGGCGCCCGGTTATGGCCTTGGCCTTGCTCGGGGCCTTGGGGCTGTTCGGCCAGGGAGCTTGGGGAGCAACAACAAATGTTGAGCGGAAGAGACGTTTAGGTATAAAGAGTATTAGCGAGGTGATGCGTCCAAGTAGACTGGGATGGTATGGACATGTGGAGAGAATGGATGAACAAAATTGGGTGAAAAAATTTAGGTCTGTAATTGTGGAGGGAGCTGCACCAAGGGGTGGACCAAGGAAGACCTGGGATCAGACTATATGCGCCTATCTCAAATCCAAGAACTTGACAAGTGAAGCAGCCCTTAACAGGGCTGCCCGGAACGCCGCTATTAGGACAAGATACTGAAACTGCACTTATGTGTGGAACACTCAGTCTTAAAATGTTATGTATGTATGTATGTATGTATGTATGTATATAGTCTATTTGTTGTAAGTAGGTGAACAATCATGACCTCTATCCTCTGTAACTCAAAAAGGGCTAGAACAAATTGGCTGTAAATTTCCACATATATTCCTTGACTGACTTCCCAAAGGTTCAGGTTTTTGTAACTATACATAAGTCTGCAGTGATAAGAGTTATATATTTTAGAACCTTTTTTTATTTAAATTATCTGCAGTGTAGTTTATGAATATATACTTCTGAATTTGTTAAGGCAGGGGGGAGAGTTTAATGCAGTGGCGGGTACTGTTATTGACCCTTCCAGATTAGAAGTCATGATCATAAGTTGTGTCCTACCTATATTAGTTGTGTCCTACCTATATTAGTTGTGTCCTACCTATATTAGTTGTGTCCTACCTATATTAGTTGTGTCCTACCTATAGAAGTTCAAAGTTTATAATTTATAGTAAAGGTAAACCTTCCACTGACTAAATTCCACAATATTATTATTATACCTTTCACACACAGGACGCGATTTGCGCCCTTTCTGGGATACTTAAGCCTTTGTGACCATCAGGGGTGTTTAGAAACTTTGTTTAGTTACTTCAACCTCTGCAGTTTGATTGAGTGATGGGCATTAAACTAATTTTGGAGAGGTAATTATGAGATTGAGAACTATTTCTGAATACAAACCTTTAGTATTAATACAGTATATGGAACACAGGAATTTGTTCAAGAGGACCAAACCCTAAATACACAACTTAAAAAATAGCTCCTAATATAATTACTATATGGGATAGGCCAAGGGAACTTAGAGACAACTATTCACATTTTAACCTAACCTCAGCCCATTACTTTGGCGATTTTAAGACCTTTCAACCTATTTCTTTGTCAATATCAAGACCTTTTATGCTATTTAGGCGTCTAATTTTCCTGGTGAGTGATACCAAGCCTGTGATTTAGGAGGAACAGGCCTTCGGCCTGGACAATTTTCTACCGAAACATTTCCAAATTCATCTAGAAGGGGGATCTTGGGGATGTTTTTTTGAAGCTTGAGGAAAGGCTAGGGAGTTAACAAATTTAATTATTTGAATCTATCTACCAATATATAAACCCTTAGCCATTAACCCTATTAATATTGTTGTGTTCTTACCCTAGTTTGTTGGTGAAGGTGTTGAAGGCTCCGTTGGTCTTCAGTGTCTTCCCCCTCCGCCGAGCCTCTCCTGTCAACAATAAGGAAGGTTAGTAGTGCAATGCTTGGTACCTTAACCCCTTCAGCACCAGGACTTAATTATCGCTATATTTTGGATACCATTAGACGGTTTTCATTCTTCTTATACGGTCTATCTTTTCTCTCCTTTGGGCTCCTCCGACCATAAACTTATCTGTCACCTGTCCTATCTCTCCAGTACGGCCACCCGATCCTCCTAGCCGGCGGCGCTTATGTGCCGGCACTTTGGCGCTGCCGACTGGGAGGCTCTACAGCAGTACTTCTTTGATTTCCCATGGAATGATTTCTGCTTCCGTGGCCGGGGACCCTCGGAGAGTGGTGAACGCATTACCGAGGTAATCTTATCGGGCATGGAAGCATACATTCCATTCTCTTTCTCTCAAACTAATGCTAAAAAATCTTGGGTTACTCACGCCTGTTCTACTGCTGTCCGCAAAAAGGAGGAAGCATTCAAACGGTACCGACGCCTTAAAACTCAAGACACTCATTCTTCCTATGTTTCTGCCCGGAATCAAGCCAAATCTGTTCTTCGACTTGCCAAACACTCTTTCATCAATAATAAATGCACTGAACTATCCAACTCTGGCTCTTCCCAAGCTTTCTGGCATCTAGCCAAAAACCTCTCCAACAATTTCTCTTCCTAGTCTTTCCCTCCCCTTTCCCCCACTGATGGCACAACCATCACTTCTTCCTCTGACAAAGCTAAACTCTTCGCTCAAACGTTTGCTAGAAACTCCACCTTGGATGATTCCGGTGCCATTCCTCCCTCTCCACCCTCCTCTCTCTTACTTATGCCTAATATCCTAATCTCTTCTAAAGATGTACTTTGTACCCTATCTGGGCTTAATTCTAATAAGGCGTACAGTCCGAACGGTGTTCCTCCTGTTCTCAAAAACTGTGCTTCCGTGCCGACTCCCTGCCTAGGAAAAATCTTGTCTCTCTGTCTATCCTCTAACGTCTTCCCTTCATGCTGGAAGTTTGCTCACATTCAACCTGTCCCAAAGAAGGGTGACCGCTCTCAACCCTCCAACTATCATCCAATTGCTCTCCTCTCTCTTGTCTTTCTAAAGTTTTTGAAACTATTCTTGCTTCCAAATTTCTTAAGCATTTCTCTTCTCATAATCTGCTCTCAGATCGCCAGTATGGCTTCCTTAAGGGTCGCTCTACTGGTGATCTTCTTTCATATCTTACTAACTCTTGGTCATCCTCCTTTCGGGATGACTTTTTCCATTGCACTAGACATATCGAAAGCCTTCGATAGAGTCTGGCACAAATCTTTAATTACTAAACTACCTTCCTTCGGTTTCTATCCTTCCATCTGTGCCTTTGTCTCTAATTTCCTCTCCGGCCGTTCCATAGCCGCGGTTGTGGACGGCCATCGTTCACTTCCTCACCCTATAAACTCTGGTGTTCCTCAGGGCTCTGTCCTATCTCCTATTCTCTTTCTAATTTTTATAAATTATCTCCTCAACTGTACCTCAATTCCCATCCATTCATACGCAGAGGACTCTACCTTACACTACTCCATTAGTTTTATAGAACGCCCCAGCCAGCAATCCTTCAACGACAAATGTAATTAAGCCATAGAACTCTTAAATTCTGATCTAAATACTATCTCCAATTGGGGCAGAACAAACCTTGTTACCTTTAATACTTCCAAAACCCAATTTCTCCATCTATCTATCCGTAAGGAACTCCCAGCAGAACTATCCCTTATTCTTCAACAATACAAAAATCAATCCTTAGTCTTCTCTCAATATTCTTAGTGTCTTTTTCTTCTGCTCTCAGTTGGAAGGACCATATTACCAGTCTTGCTAAGGCAGCCTCCCAGAAGCTGGGTGTGCTCAACCGCCTTAGGGGGTTCTTTTCCCCTGCACAGCTTCTTGCTCTGTACAGGGGCCTAGTGCGTCCTTGTATTAAGTATTGTTCACATGTGTGGGGAGGTTCCTCTCACACGAATGACACGTAATGATACGAAAGGAAGGCCTTTCGTATCATTAACTCCCATCCACTCACTAACTCTCTCCGCCGCAATGTTGTATTTCTCTCGCTATTCTATCGCTACTATAATAATCAGTGTTCCTCAGAGCTTTCCCAGTGTATACCACCTCATTTACGTAGGGCACGTGGTACCCGTCTTGCAACTCAATCCCACCCCTACTCTGTGCAACTCTCCAACCCAAGAGTGAAACTTTACTCTCAAACTTTCTTCACTCAACAGCTGAGCTCAGGAACTCTCTTCCAGAATCAGTCTTTCCCTCTTCCTGTGACTTAAATTGCTTCAAACTCCGTGTGTCCAGGCATTTTGGCTCTAACGTCCCTTGATTTTGGCACTTTCACTCTTTCAACTATGGGGGAGGCACTCGCTATAGGCAGTTCTGCCTTTTGCCTCCCTCAATTACATAGAAAAAAAAATATATAATCTACCTCTAGAGCTCAAATGGGTAAATACGATCTCGATAAACCCTCTCAATATCATAGGTCCTTCTTAAACTGTGTAGAATCGTCTAAATGTAACCAATATATAAGGCAAAAAAGCGTCATCGTGGTGAAGGGGTTAAAAACATTATGGAATATGTAACTATTGGGTAATATTTCAAGACATTAGGTATCTTAATATAGTACATACAGTAAACTAATTTGACAAAAACTAAAATCATGATATCTCAACCTGGAGTTGGTCAGGTCGGGTTGGGCTTGGGCTGGGTCGGGTCGGGCTTGGGCTTGGGTCGGGTTGGGCTTGGGTCGGGTTGGGCTTGGGTCGGGTTGGGCTTGGGTCGGGTTGGGCTTGGGTCGGGTTGGGCTTGGGTCGCTCTTCCCATCTCTAACCTGTTAGGAAGATTTAATGTCACATTAGTCATACCGTTATTTTCACCGCTGTTCCTCCGTCGGGCCATCCAGCTCATTCCTGTTGATACAATATTTAATTATTTCAGGAGCGCCGTTCTGCCAGCACTGCAAGCCGCCACATCGGTCTGCAAGCCGTCACGTGTTCCAAAGGCCGCCACATCATGCTGTAAACCTGAAACCTTCACAACCAACGACAAGACAACCAGAAATGCACCGGCCGGATTTCAACCAACAAGAAAACAAACCACAAACATAACTAACTACTGTAATCCTATACTAACTAACTAATAAAACTAAGCTTCTACCCAAACCTCTAACAGACAACAAACTACCTCAGCAAACCGAATAGAGCAATACCTAACCAATACTAACCTATAACAGACCCTACCTATCCCTACCCCTTGAACTAACTAAAGCTACCTCCCCCCTCCCCCCCCTTTCTCAGCATCCCTACCAGAAACCTCGTCTAATTAGAAGCCAACGACGATAGGAGAAAAATATTAGTGCATGGATCAATTATATTATATTTCAATATATATATTTCATTATAAAATATGATTTTAACTTCTTGAAACTATTGTCAATGAAATATTTAAGTTATGGCAAATATGTCTTGCATATGCAGATAAAATATATTACTTATTGCAAAATATAACATTCATAAGTATATCACATTGAAATTTATTAAAATAGAAGTTTCTTACCTTAAATTGTCGCCGATCTAAATGTCTATACAAATGTTAGTAGGGAGGAGGTGGTTTAGGTGGTAACAAGGACAATGGAAGGGTAACATACATTGTAAAAACACCGTGTTCAAATGTAACAAATGATACACATAAGTGGTACCAATCGTTTGTGTTCAAAGTAGCACACAAACGATTCAAACACTATTATGTGTATCATGTTGGTTATATTTGAACAATATATTTTACAATGTAGAGAGGAAAATGATGGAGGCGGTGGGAAAGGATGGTTAGGATTAAGGGGAAGTTTTTTTTTTCGGACCCCTTCTCCCTCATGCTTAGCCAAGGTTGTTTTGAGATTTTAAGACGTTCGCCCTTTAGTTTGGCACTTTTAAGACCTGTGCCATTTAGGGGTAATTTTTTTTCCTGGCGAGCGATAGCGAACCTGATATCTAGAAATCAGCAGAGCTGGGACATTTTTCTATCGAAAAATGTACAAATTAATCTTGGGGGCATTTTATTTAAGCTTGACGGAAGGTCTTGGGAGGAAAAAACAAAAAATGTCCCTTTACAGAAGACTATGGTGGAGGTGGAGGGAAAGGATGGTTAGGATTAAAGGTATTGCCGTGATTGTGGTAGACTGGTTGAGGGGTCTGGTTGGAGTTTCCATCATCGTTCACGACACCTGGAAACAAAAAATACATTGTTAAAATTTATGTCAGCCATGTATACTGTATATAATTTGGGTAAAAATTGGAGAGACCTAGGAGAGCCTTTTTCACCTAGCATAACCTAACCTAACGAAACAAAAAATAACTAGTAAAAAGGCTGTTCAATGTTTACCATAATTTGTTTATAGGGTTAGCATTATTATTATATGTGTGTATATTTAGAAACTATTTTTCAAAGATTGCCTTCATAAAATCAAGGCGCTATCATATCTATTTGATTTATTAACTTTGAAATTGTATTTGTCGATCCGTAGACAATATAATTCAGCTTAGGTTGATGTAAGTAATGCGAGTGTTAGATGGTATGTACACCCGTGACCATTAATAAGGCTACAACCATTACAATCCTTGTATCTTTTAAGGGGAGAAGGGTGTTTTTTCTAGACCCCCTTCTCCCTCATGTTTAGCCCCATTAGTTTTGAGATTTAAAGAAGTTTGCCCCATTAGTTTGTCGATGTTAAGACTTTTCGCCCCATTTCTTTGTCAATATTAAGAATTGTTATGCTATTTAAGTGTCAATTTTTGACCTGACTAACAATACTGAGCATGTAATTTTGAAGAACAAGCCTTCGGCCGGACATTTTTCTACCGAAAAATGTACAAATTATTCTACAAGAATAGTCTAATAGATATTTGTTTAAGTTTGATGGAGGTCTAGGGAGGACACTAGAAAATTTATGAATAATTCGAAAACTAAAATTATAAGAAAGTGAACCATTCCCCTTAAACCAATTTCTGAATTATCTGGGATATTATAAAGCATGTTTTGACATTCATATCCAAATTGATGTGTCGCTATTAATGTCCATGACTGTACAGCTGCTTACATGAATGTGTACACTACTAGATTTTATGCATGGAAGGAAAATTGAACTTACTAAAGGATATTTGTATGAAGTCATGAATAAATACACAGTTTATAGCAATTCATTCTTAGTAAGTCTTAGAAATTTTAACATATTTTGTCATGCAGTCATTAAGATATATACAGTATAAACGGTTTTACAGCAATTCATTTATAGTAAATAACACTAATTGTACTATTCAAAACTGGATTTGCAGGTTAATTATATTGGTGTAATCTAGGTTATTCTTAGGTGAACTTAAATTGACATGTACAGTCGCGCTAATAAGTGATCTCTCGGCACCAAGTATGTTTTGATCAATTGGTATTAGCAATATCTAAGCTTCATTTCTTCATATGGAGTGAAATATACACACATTTCCCTACACTTACCCACCCTAATCAACATCTGACAGACATTAACCATTTCACGCATTTATGACGCAGAGGTTGCCAGATTAGCAATAAGAAATAGAGTTCTCACTTTTATAATTACATCTCCAAAATTAATTTTCTGCCCACAGCTAACTCAAAGACAACTGCAGAGGTTGAAGTAACTCAACTAAAGGTTTCTAAACACCCCTGATGGTAACAAAGGCTTTAAAGTATCCCCAATAGGCTCAAAATCGCGTCATATGTCTGAGAGGGTTACTACAACACAGAGCAAGCCAAACTTAATGACAGCTGGGACACTACTTATTAGCGCGACTGTACCTATCTTTATTATTCAGCTATTAGGAAGATTTGGCAGCCAAGCATGTTAAGGATGAAAACTTAGCATTATTATGATGCAGAACCATTCAGTACTTTCAAATTTGCATTAATTATCGATAACCAACTTGAAAGTTAGAAATTGTTAAACATTAGCAACATTCAACCAAATACATTTATCAGGAGAGCTAAATGCACCATGAAGAAGTAATCCATAGTCGGGTATATTTCAGTTAGCGGTAAATTGTCATGCACCCATGTTCACTACTCGATAAATAAGAGGTTAGAGCGAAATATGTTACTTATGATAACTTTGTATTGATAGTATGCTAATCCACAATTGTTCATAGAGGATCTACGGTAGTAATTATGGTTAGGTGAGATAGTTCGAAGCCTGTTAATTGCTAGTTTCAAATGTTTAATAGTAGCCAGAGTAATTTTAATATGACTTCACCAGTACAGAAAGGGTTAATATAACCGGTCACGTGGTTAATGGAGGCCCTATGAGAGAACTGACAATTTTCTTTGGCCGCCATTTTGTTGTCCTAATTATCAAACAACGGGGCGATATTTAATTTGTGACAATGTAGAAGTTTAGATCCCTGGAGTAAATTCTATATATCCTGTACCAGTATTACCGAATGTTCGCTATGGGTATGGAATCTATGGATATATAACAGTGTAAAGATGATAATGACCCCAATGGTTACCAAAATGGCGGAGGTTGGCAGACATGTTGCCACCCCCAAATCACTGCATTGTTCGTTTCATTGCTAGAATTTCACTGAACTATAGTAAAATGTACTCTCCATATCTAAGTTTAACCTTTAACCTATTAAGTGATTCGATAAAGCACGTGTTGACTGATTGATGAAATGCCAAAAATGATCGCATATGCTTACGTGGATGAAGTAGCCCTAACCTACTATTTCGTAAATATTCCTTAATAACGTGTGAATAAAACCATGAATATGCCCAGTTATGCAATATTGTAGGATTATAATTGTGAAAAAATATCATAGGCGTATGTCGATCACCGTGTTTAGTGCGAAGTGTATAATCTGACCAAATTAAATAAAAAATACGTAAATATTATGACTTTCTTTAACCTTAACCATGCAATTATCCGGTATTTAATATATTTAATGCATTATGCAGACGATAATTGCCACCGGAATTGAAAACCTGCCGGCTTCCTAGGTTTTCACTCGGTCGCCATATTGTTTGCTCAACCCGCCGGCTTTCATCATTAACTTTCCTTAAATATACTGAGAATATACGAAACATTAGGAAAACAATGATCAGGCACCTTCGGCAAAGTCACGGACATCGGAAATCAAGGCACTTCACTAAATTCAAACTTATAAAACTGCTAAAAATGGAGAAAATAAAGAGGGAATATTGGACTTACTTGTTGTCAGGTCGGTGGCTGGAAATCAAATGGCCAAGTTGGCGTAATGTACTCACGAAGTCACAACTGCATACTTGGCAACCTTTTACAGCTTGCCACATCTCCAAACCTGGCCACGAAAATCATTAATATATGCTTAATTATCGGTTTCTAATAAAAAATAAGATACGTAGCCTATGTAGTTTTTTGTGCTTTATTTCACTGTATAGGTGAAATGTTGTTTGAATGTCTGTATATGCGATAATTCAATGATTTTTGCCCCCAGGGCAAATTTGCCGAATTTTCTCGTCGCTCGATCACGATTCCTGACCGAGAAATTTGCAGATACAGTTGGCCTCAAAAGTATGTTCCCATTTTTTTTTTTTTTATGGAAGCACGCATATGCTACTATACTTTAATCATTAGTATGGTTTATTATGCAGTAGCTTGGCTTGAATTTATAGATACAGTTGGTCTCAAAAGTTTTTCCCCATTTTTTTTTCTGGTATGAATGGAAGGACAAATACTATACTCGAATCATAAGTGAGTGGCTTATTATGCAGTTCATTTATATGTGTCATATAAGAGAAGTGTGATGATCTGTGTGTCTCTCAGCTGCCTCACCTCGCTAAAACTGACAAGCCTACCCCCTACCTTCACTACCACACGCCCTCTCACTCTCTCTCTATCTATCTATCTATCTTTCTATCTATCTATTTGTTTTAACCAATATGTAAGAAGCATACCTTGTATCTTTTTATGAAATAAAAATATGACTGACTGACTGACTATCTATCTGTCTATATGTCTGTCTATCTATCTGTCTTTCTATCTATCTATCTTTCTATCTATCTGTCTATATGTCTCTGTTTATCTATTTATCTATCTATCTATATACTGTATATATCTATCTTTATATCTATTTATCTATCTATCCGTCTATCTTTCTATCTATCTATATGTGTGTCTATCTATGTATTTATCTATCTATCTATCTATATATCTATCTATCAATTAAGATTATACTATCAAAACGCATCATAATCCTTAAGGGGTTAATCTATACACTATAATTATAACCAAACATATAATGGGTTTAATTATAACAAAAATACAATTATCAGTTTTTATTTTCATAATATCTGCAACAGCTTTTATCACACATTCTGAAAGCCAATATCTATTAATAATAAATATAGTCTGGATAATATTCGGATATTCGGATATTCTGGATGGCGGTTCGTTCGTGGCCACCCCTTCGGGGATCACGGCGTCAGTCAATAGATAGATAGATAGATGATATTCACTCTCAAAGATTATGGGTACGAAAAGGGTAAATCATGTGTCCATAATAATCTACCTTTTATATAGGCTATATAATTACGGACACTCAATTTACCCTCTTAATTACATGGTCGAGATGGGTTGGGTGTGAAAGGACTCTGCCTTGTGTGGGCCAATCGGCTTTCTGCAGGTTCCCGTTTTCTTTTCTTATGTACCCATATTTGAGAGGTATGTGAGTGATAATGGTATTGGGTGGGAGGAGGGACGCCGGCTGACAAAGGTGCATGTAGGCGATTAATTCGTGTCCACCCCTTAGGGGATCAAGATGTCTGGCAATAATTAAAGATATTTTCGACAGTGTACCCAGCCACGACCTCCCAAACGAGCTTGTGACCGGACAGTCCGACCCCACAGAGAGCCGAGTCAGTTATGTCACGAGTAGGATGAACCCCACCTGTCCACCCCAGAGGCCATAGCGTATGAATTCTAGTACCCGGAAAAAAGTTGCTCGCTTCTGATTGGCTGAAAGTTGAAAGTGTTGTCTGACGTCACAAACTGCTCGAGGCGATATTGGGCGGGGAAACCAAAAATGATCGTGTTGCATCCGTAGATTTATGTGCAATGTGGGTTCCCTATCATGTCCGTCATCCCCCACACACCTTGCTACCCAAGAGCCGCCCTCTACAGGTACCCCAATATATCCTTCTTCTACAACCCCCGCACATTATGCTGCTCAAGAGCGGAGATAGATAAATAGATAGATAGGTAGAGAGAGTAAGAGCGAGGAAGAGAGAGAGATGGAGAGAGGTATTTATTCCTATCCCAATCTGTCCCCACAACCCCCGCACGTCATACTGCCCAAGAGCAACCCTCTGCGGGTATTAATTCCTATCCAAATCCGTCCCCACAACCCCCGCACGCCATACTGCCCAAGAGCAGCCCTCTGCGGGTATCCAAATCCATCCCCACAACCCCTGCCCAAGAGCAACCCTCTGGGGGTATTAATTGCTGTCTAAATCCGTCCCCACAACCCCCGAACTAGAGCGAGTCCCAAATATGTATGGGGTAAACGGTCGGACGGTCGAGAGAGAGAGAGAGTGTGTGTGAGTGAGAGAGGTGGGTGGGTGGGTGGTGGGGGGACATGGGGTCGGGGGCACATCAAACTGGCCTTCATCACTTCTTCCTTCTTCTCGATCTGGTTTAGGGGTATGGAGGTATGAGGGGCCGAGGGAGAGGGGTGGAGGTAAATAGAGGGGGAGGGAGGGAGGGGGGCTAACAGGTGAGGGAGGGTGTATAGAGGACCCCACCTGAAGGGGTACCCTAATTTTGAAAACTGGATATAACCGGATATAAAAGACTTGACTTTACTAATAACCTTTGTTTACTGCCCACACGCTTGACGCCAGCAGATAGAGAAAGAAAATGGCTGCTTGTGGGAGGTAGGGGGTGGAGGGTGGAGGAGGGTATTGGAGCCACTCTCTCTTCCCCCACCCCCACCATATGTGCAGCAAACGAAGGTTGTTGTGTAAAATCAAGCCTTTTTTATCCGGTTTGATCCAGTTTTTAAAATTTGGGTACCCCTTCAGGTGGGGTCCTCCATACACCCTCCCTCGCCTCTCAGCCCCCTCCCTCCCTCCCCCTCTGTCTCCCTCCACCCCTCTACCTCGGCCCCCCATGCCTCCATACCCCTAAACCAGATCGAGAAGAAAGATGTGATGAAGGCTTGATCCACCTCTCTCTCTCTCTACCTATCTATATATCTGTCTCTGTCTATCTATATATCTCTCTCTCTCACTCCCGTTTTCTTTCTCGCTCCTCAATAGTGCCCCCCCCCCGCTCTAGTCTCAACCCCCCTCCCTCCCTGCCTCCCCCCCTGTCTCCTTGTACCCCTCTACCTTGGTCCCCCCTATCACCATACCCCTAAACCAGATCGGGAAGAGTGAAGAAGTGATGAAGGCCAGTTTGACGTACCCCCGCCCCCTCCATGTCCCCTTCCTTCCACCCCTCCCTCTCTCTCTCTCTGGATCGACCGTCGCCCCATACATATTTGGGACCCGCAGAGGGTTGCTCTTGGGCAGGGGTTGTGCGGGGGCTGTGGGGACAGATTTGGTTAGGAATTAATACCCACAGAGGGTTGGTTTTGGGCAGTATGACGTGCGGGGGCTGTGGGGACGGATTTTGATAGGAATTAATATACCTGCAGATGGTTGCTCTTGGGCAGTATGATGTGTGGGGGTTTGAGAGAAGAAGGATTTGACCTCTCCATTTATCTCTTCTATATGTATCTATATAATTATCTATCTCTCTATCTATCTATCTAGAAGGATATGGTTGAGGGCCTTCAGAGAGCGAATGAGAGAGAGAGAGAGGGGGGGGGGGTCTGGGGAGCTAGGTTGCCTGTGTCAGTACAGTAGTAGTAATAGTAATAGTAGCGGGCTAGGTGGTGGTGCAGCAGGGACACCCACGGCCGGGATATTATTAAACATATGACATGTAGGATATGACTGTCACAGAAAGATAAGGCACCGTAGGATATGACATTTATAATATGACGGTCATAGGAAGATACGGCACCGTAGGATATGACTGTCATAAGAAGATACGGCACCGTAGGATATGACTGTCATAAGAAGATAAGGCACCGTAGGATATGACATTTTGGACATGACTGTCACAGGAAGATAAGTCACCGTTGGATAATTATGACATGTAGGATATGAATGTCACAGGAAGTTAAGACATCGTAAGTGTTTTGAGTATCTGGCACCAGATCTTGACACTCCTCATAATATATTATATATATATATATATATATATATATATATATATATATATATATATATATATTTATCCCCTTTATTGCTTTTTTTTTTTTTTTTTACTAGGAGTGGCCGACTCGAGACAGAGTCCGAATAGGGACAACACAACACACACATAAATAAATACAGAAAATAAATGAATAAATAAAAAATAAAAACAGTAAATATCATAAATAAATCCTCCAACTATGGCCAACTCGGGGCTCGCCAGGAATCTTGGCTGTCGGTCGCCGTGAAAATATCGGCAAATTTGCCCTGGGGGCATTTCGGAAAAGTGGCACCGTCGCAGTATCAAGAAGGGTTGCATTACCGCATATAAAGGCATTTAAACAATATTTTACCTACATAGTGAAATCAAGCATGCAAAATTACATACTATACGTAACTTAATTTTCTTTAGAAACCTCTTTTTAATCATATAATCATGGTTTTCGTGCCCTGGTCCGAAGATGTGGCACCACTGTAAAAGGTTGCCAAGTATGCAGTTGTGACTTCGTGAGTACATTACGCCAACTTGGCCATTTGATTTCCAGCCGCCGACCTGACAACAAGTAAGTCCAATATTCCCTCTTTATTTTCTCCATTTTTAGCAGTTTTATAAGTTTTAATTTAGTGAAGTGCCTTGATTTCCGATGTCCGTGACTTTGCCGAAGGTGCCTGATCATTGTTTTCCTAATGTTTCGTATATTCTCAGTATATTTAAGGAAAGTTAATGATGAAAGCCGGCGGGTTGAGCAAACAATATGGCGACCGAGTGAAAACCTAGGAAGCCGGCAGGTTTTCACTTCCGGTGGCAATTATCGTCTGCATAATGCATTAAATATAATAAATACCGGATAATTGCAGGTTTAAGGTTAAAGAAAGTCATAATAGTTACGTATTATTTATTTAATTTGGTCAGATTATGCACTTAGAACTAAACACGATGATCAACATAGGCCTATGATATTTTTTCACAATTATAATCCTACAATATTGCATAACTGGGCATATTCATGGTTTTATTCACACTTTATTAAGGAATATTTACGAAATAGTAGGTTAGGGCTACTTCATCCACTTAAGCATATGCGATCATTTTTGGCATTGCATCAATCAGTCAACACGTGCTTTATCGAATCACTTAATAGGTTAAAGGTTAAACTTAGATATGGAGAGTACATTTTACTATAGTTCAGTGAAATTCTAGCAATGAAACGAACAATGCAGTGATTTGGAGGTGGCAACATGTCTGCCAACCTCCGCCATTTTGGTAACCACTGGGGTCATTATCATCTTTACACTGCTATATATCCATAGATTCCATACCCATAGCGAACATTCGGTAATACTGGTACAGGATATATAGAATTTACTCCAGGGATCTAAATTTCTACATTGTCACACATTTAATATCGCCTCGTGGTTTGATAAGACAACAATATGGCGGCCAAAGAAAATTATGTCCGTTCTCGGAGGGCCTCCATTAACCACATGACGTTATATTATTACAAGGATAAGGCCAGTTTAATTTTGCACCTGGCGGAAAATTAAATTTCTGTGCCGGTAATTTACCAATACTTAGCGCCAAACTATGAACAGTTGTGGATTGGCATACTATTAACCCCTTCCGTACCGGCGACGTCCTTTTAACTTTATTCTGGCTTCTATTAGACGATTTTACCCAGTTTCGAAAGGGCCTCTTAACAATTAAAAGGCTTCGAATGATCTTAATATACCCTTTTTACTACCACAGATATTTTTTATTCTGCACAAAATCTTCCAAATATAGCTATAATACAATGATAAAAAACTTTGCCGGTACAGAAGGGGTTAAATGCAAAGTTATCATAAGTAACATTTCGCTCTAACTTCTTATTTATCGAGTAGTGAACATGGGGGCATGACAATTTACCGCTAACTGAAATATACCCGACTATGGATTACTTCTTAATGGTGCATTTAGCTCTCCTGATAAATTTATTTGGTTGAATGTTGCTAATGTTGAAAATGTTCGAACTTTCAAGTTGGTTATCGATAATTAATGCAAATTTGAAAGTACTGAATGGTTCTGCATCATAATAATGCTAAGTTTTCATCCTTAACATGCTTCGCTACCAAATCTTCCTAATAGCTGAATAATAAAGATGGGTACAGTCGCGCTAATAAGTCATGTCTCAGCTGTCATTTCGTTTGGCTCGCTCTGTGCTGTATTAATGTCAGTCAGATGTTGAATTGGGTGGGTAAGTGTAGGAACATGTGTGTATATTTCACTCCATATGAAGAAATTAATCTTAGATATTGCCGATACCAATTATTGATCAAAACATACTTCGTGCCGAGACATCACTTATTAGGGAGACTGTACATGTCAATTTACGGTCGCCTAAGAATATCAGATTACACCAATATAATAAAGCTGCAAATCCAGTGTTGAATAGTACAACTAGTGTTATTTACTATAAATGAATTTGTCAAACCGTTTATACTGTATATATCTTAATGACTGCATGACAAAATATTCGTTAATTTTTCTAAGACTTTTACTAAAAATTAATTGCTATAAACTGTTTTTATTCATGACTATGAAAACAATATCCTTTAGTTCAATTTTCCTGCCATGCATAAAATCTATTAGTGTACACATTCATGTAAGCAGCTGTACAGTCATGGACATTAATAGCGGAACATCCATCTTAATATGCATGTTAATACATGCTTTATAATATACCAGATCATTCAGAAATTGGGAGGGAATGGTTCACTTTTTTATATATTTTTTTCGAATTCATAATTTTTCTAGTGTCCTCCCTAGACCTCCATCAAACTTAATCAAATATCTATTAGACTTCCATTGTAGAATAATTTGTACATTTTTCGGTAAAAAAATGTCCCGGACAAAGGTCGGTGCTTCCAAAATTACAGGCTCAGTATCGTTGGCCAGGTAAAACATAGACACCCAAATAGCACGAAATTTCTTAATATTGACAAATAAATGAGTCTTAAAATTGATAATCTGAAAACTAATGGGGCTAAACATAAGGGAGAAGGTTGTCTAGAAAAACCACTCATCCCCCCTTAAAAGATACAAAT
Source organism: Paralithodes platypus (assembly GCA_032716605.1). Taxonomy (NCBI): domain Eukaryota; kingdom Metazoa; phylum Arthropoda; class Malacostraca; order Decapoda; family Lithodidae; genus Paralithodes; species Paralithodes platypus. The sequence continues at coordinate 29,405,813 of CM064535.1, forward strand.
ATTGTAATGGTTGTATCCTTATTAATGGTCACGGGTGTACATACCATCTAACACTGGCATTACTTACATCAACCTAAGCTGAATTATATTGTCTACGGATCGACAAATACAATATGAAAGTTAGTATATCAAATTAATATACTGCTATCACCTTGGTTTTATGAAGGCACTGAGAAAAAGACGGTTTCTAAATATACATACATATAATAATAATGCTAACGCTATAAACAAATTATGGTAATCATTGAACAGCCTTTTTACTAGTTATGTTTTGTTTCGTTAGGTTAGGTTATGCTAGGTGAAAAAGGCTGGCAGAGGTCTCGCCAATTTTTACCCAAATTATATACAGTATACATAAGAACATAAGAACATAAGAAAATGGGAGTCTGCAGAAAGCCGATTGGCCTAAGCAAGGCAGATCCCTATATACAACTATACATGGCTGACATAAAGTTTAACAATGTATTTTTTTCTTTTCCAGGTGTCGTGAACGATGATGGAAACTCCAACCAGACTCCTTCAACCAGTCTACTACAATCACAGCAACAATTAGCTTCCTTTAATCCTAACCATCCTTTCCCTCCACCTCCACCATAGTTTTCTGTAAAGGATTTTTTTTTTCCTCCCAAGACCTTCCGTCAAGGTTAAATAAAATGCCCCCAAGATTAATTTGTACATTTTTCGATAGAAAAATTTCCCAGCTCTGCTGATTTCTCCTAAATATCAGGTTCGCTATCGCTCGCCAGGAATAAAATTACCCCTAAATGGCACAGGTCTTAAAAGTGCCAAACTAAAGGGCGAACGTCTTAAAATCTCAAAACAACCTGGGCTAAGCATGAGGGAGAAGGGGTCCGAAAAAAAAACTTCCCCTTAATCCTAACCATCCTTTCCCACCGCCTCCATCATTTTCCTCTCTACATTGTAAAATATATTGTTCAAATATAACCAACATGATACACAGTGTTTGAATCGTTTGTGTGCTACTTTGAACACAAACGATTGGTACCACTTATGTGTATCATTTGTTACATTTGAACACGGTGTTTTTACAATGTATGTTACCCTTCCATTGTCCTTGTTACCACCTAAACCACCTCCTCCCTACTAACATTTGTATAGACATTTAGATCGGCGACAATTTAAGGTAAGAAACTTCTATTGTAATAAATTTCAATGTGATATACTTATGAACGTTTTATTTTGCAATAAGTAATATATTTTATCTGCATATGCAAGACATATTTGCCATAACTTAAATATTTCATTGACAATAGTTTCAAGAAGTTCAAATCATATTTTATAATGAAATATATATATTGAATTATAATATAATTAATCTATGCACTAATATTTTTCTCCTATCGCCGTTGGCTTCTAATTAGACAAGGTTTCTGGTAGGGATGCTGAGAAAGGTGGGGGGGGGGGGTGGAGGTAGCTTTAGTTAGTTCAAGGGGTAGGGATAGGTAGGAGTCTGTTATAGGTTAGTATTGGTTAGGTATTGCTCTATTCGGTTTGCTGAGGTGGTTTGTTGTCTGTTAGAGGTTTGGGTAGAAGCTTAGTTTTATTAGTTAGTTAGTATAGGATTACAGTAGTTAGTTATGTTTGTGGTTTGTTTTCTTGTTGGTTGAAATCCGGCCGGTGCATTTCTGGTTGTCTTGTCGTTGGTTGTGAAGGTTTCAGGTTTACAGCATGATGTGGCGGCCTTTGGAACACGTGACGGCTTGCAGACCGATGTGGCGGCTTGCAGTGCTGGCAGAACGGCGCTCCTGAAATAATTAAATATTATATCAACAGGAATGAGCTGGATGGCCCGACGCAGGAACAGCGGTGAAAATATAGGTATGACTAATGTGACGTTAAATCTTCTTAACAGGTTAGAGATGGGAAGAGTGACCCAACCCGACCCAAGCCCAACCCGACCCAAGCCCAGCCCAACCCGACCCAAGCCCAACCCGACTTGACCAACTCCAGGTTGAGATATCATGATTTTAGTTTTTGTCAAATTAGTTTACTGTATGTACTATATTAAGATACCTAATGTCTTGAAATATTACCCAATAGTTACATATTCCATAATGTTTTTAACCCCTTCACCACGATGACGCTTTTTTGCCTTATATTCTAGTTACATTTAGACGATTCTACACAGTTTAAGAAGGACCTATGATATTGAGAGGGTTTATCGAGATCGTATTTACCCATTTGAGCTCTAGAGGTAGATTATATATATTTTTTGTCTATGTGATTGAGAGAGGCAAAAGGCAGAACTGCCTATAGCGAGTGCCTCCCCCATAGTTGAAAGAGTGACAGGACCAAAATCAAGGGACGTTAGAGCCAAAATGCCTGGACACACTGAGTTTGAAGCAATTTAAGTCACAGGAAGAGGGAAAGACTGATTCTGGAAGAGAGTTCCAGAGCTCGGCTGTTGAGTAGAAGAAAGTTTGAGAGTAAAGTTTCACTCTTGGGTTGGAGAGTTGCACAGAGTAGGGGTGGAATTGAGTTGCAAGACGGGTACCACGTGCCCTACGTAAATGAGGTGGTATACACTGGGAAAGTTCTGAGGAACACTGATTATTATAGTAGCGATAGAATAGCGAGAGAGATGCGACATTGCGGCGGAGAGAGTTGGTGAGTGGACGGGAGTTAATGATACGAAAGGCCTTCGACCTTTCAACTTTGTCTAGGAGAGTGGTGTGAGAGGAAACTCTCCACACATGTGAACAATACTCAATACAAGGACGCACTAGGCCCATGTACAAAGCAAGAAGCTGTGCAGGGGAAAAGAACCCCCTAAGGCGGTTGAGCACACTCAGCTTCTGGGAGGCTGCCTTAGCAAGACTGGTAATATGGTCCTTCCAACTGAGAGCAGAAGAAAAAGAGACCAAGAATATTGAGAGAAGATGAAGGATTGATTTTTGTATTGTTGAAGAATAAGGGATAGTTCTGCTGAGAGTTCCTTACGGATAGATAGATGGAGAAATTGAGTTTTGGAAGCATTAGGGGTAACAAGGTTTTCTCTGCCCCAATTGGAGATACTATTTAGATCAGAATTTAAGAGTTCTATGGCTTCATTAAATTTGTCGTTGAGGGATTGCTGGCTGGGGCGTTCTGAAAAACTAAAGGAGTAGTGTAAGGTCGAGTCATCTGCGTATGAATGGATGGGAATTGAGGTACAGTTGAGATCATTTATAAAAATTAGAAAGAGAATAGGAGATAGGACAGAGCCATGAGGAACACCGGAGTTTATAGGGTGAGGAAGTGAACGATGGCCGTCCACAACCGCGGCTATGAAACGGCCGGAGAGGAAATTAGACACAAAGGCACAGATGGAAGGATAGAAACCGAAGGAAGGTAGTTTAGAAATTAAAGATTTGTGCCAGACTCTATCGAAGGCTTTCGATATGTCTAGTGCAATAGAAAAAGTCTCACCGAAATCCCGAAAGGAGGATGACCAAGAGTTAGTAAGATATGAAAGAAGAACACCAGTAGAGCGACCCTTAAGGAAGCCATACTGGCGATCTGAGAGCAGATTATAAGAAGAGAAATGCTTAAGAAATTTGAAAGCAAGAATAGTTTCAAAAACTTTAGAAAGACGAGAGAGGAGAGCAATTGGACGATAGTTGGAGGGTTGAGAGCGGTCACCCTTCTTTGGGACAGGTTGAATGTGAGCAAACTTCCAGCATGAAGGGAAGACGTTAGAGGATAGACAGAGACAAAAGAGTTTGCCTAGGCAGGGAGTCCGCACGGAAGCACAGTTTTTGAGAACAACAGGAGGAACACCGTCCGGACCGTACTTATTAGTATTAAGCCCAGAGAGGGTAGAAAGTAAATCTTTAGAAGAGATTAGGATATTAGGCATAAGTAAGAGAGAAGAGGGTGGAGAGGGAGGAATAGCACCGGAATCATCCAAGGTGGAGTTTCTAGCAAAAGTTTGAGCGAAGAGTTTAGCTGTGTCAGAGGAAGAAGTTATGGTTGTGCCATCAGAGTGGGAAAGACGAGGAAGAGAAATTGTTGGAGAGGTTTTTGGCTAGATGCCAGAAAGCTTGGGAAGAGCCAGAGTTGGATAGTTCAGTGCATTTATTATTGATGAGAGTGTGTTTGGCAAGTCTAAGAACAGATTTGGCTTGATTCCGGGCAGAAACATAGGAAGAATGAGTCTCTTGAGTTTTAAGGCGTCGGTACCGTTTGAATGCTTCCTCCTTATTGAGCAGTAGAACAGGCGTGAGTAAACCAAGATTTTTTAGCATTAGTCTGAGAGAAAGTGAATGGAATGTATGCTTCCATGCCCGATAACATTACCTCGGTAATGCATTCGCCACTCTCTGAGGGTCCCCGGCCACGGAAGCAGAAATCATAACATGGGAAATCAAAGAAGTATTGCTGTAGAGCCTCCCAGTCGGCAGCACCAAAGTGCCACAAGCGCCGCCGGCTAGGAGGATCGGGTGGCCGTACTGGAGAGATAGGACAGGTGACAGATAAGTTTATGGTCAGAGGAGCCCAAAGGAGAGAAAAGATCGACAGTATAAGAAGAATGAAAACCGTCTAATGGTATCCAAAATATAACCATAATTAAGTCATGGTGCTGAAGGGGTTAAGGTACCAAGCATTGCACTACTAACCTTTCTTATTGTTGACAGGAGAGGCTCGGCGGAGGGGGAAGACATTGAAGACCAACGTTAACGGAGCCTTCATCACCTTCACCAACAAACTAGGGTAAGAACACAACAATATTAATAGGGTTAATGGCTAAGGGTTTATATATTGGTAGATAGATTCAAATAGTTAAATTGGTTTCCTCCCTTGCCTTCCCTCAAGCTTCAAAAAAACATCTCCAAGATCCCCCTTCTAGATGAATTTGGACATTTGTCGGTAGACAATTGTCCAGGCTGAACCTGTTCCTCCTAAATCACAGGCTTGGTATCACTCGCCAGGAAAATTAGACTCCTAAATAGCACGAAAGGTCTTGATATTGACAAAGAAATAGGTTGAAAGGTCTTAAAATCGCCAAAGTAATGGGCTGAGGTTAGGTTAAAATGTGAATAGTTGTCTCTTAAGTTCCCTTGGCCTATCCCATATAGTAATTATATTAAGAGCTATTTTTTAAGTTGTGTATTTAGGGTTTGGTCCTCTTGAACAAATTCCTGTGTTCCATATACTGTGTTAATACTAAAACAAGGGTTCATTACAAATACCTTATTTGTATTCAGAAATAGTTCTCAATCTCATAATTACCTCTCCAAACTTAGTTTAATGCCCACCACTCAATCAAACTGCAGAGGTTGAAGTAACTAAACAAAGTTTCTAAACACCCCTGATGGTCACAAAGGCTTAAGTATCCCAGAAAGGGCGCAAATCGCGTCCTGCGTGTGAAAGGTATAATAATAATATTGTGGAATTTAGTCAGTGGAAGGTTTACTTTTACTATAAATTAAAACTTTGAACTTCTATAGGTAGGACACAACTAATATAGGTAGGACACAACTAATATAGGTAGGACACAACTAATATAGGTAGGACACAACTTATGATCATGACTTATAATCTGGAAGGGTCAATAACAGTGCCCGCCACTGCATTAAACTCTTCCCCCTGCCTTAACAAATTCAGAAGTATATATTCATAAACTACACTGCAGATAATTTAAATAAAAAAAGGTTCTAAAATATATAACTCATCACTGCAGACTTATGTATAGTTACAAAAACCTGAACCTTGGGAAGAGTCAGTCAAGGAATATATGTGGAAATTTACAGCCAATTTGTTCTAGCCCTTTTTGAGTTACAGAGGATAGAGGTCATGATTGTTCACCTACTTACAACAAATAGACTATATACATACATACATACATACATACATACATACATAACATTTTAAGACTGAGTGTTCCACACATAAGTGCAGTTTCAGTCTGTTGTCCTAATAGCGGCGTTCCGGGCAGCCCTGTTAAGGGCTGCTTCACTTGTTAAGTTCTTGGATTTGAGATCGGCGCATATAGTCCGATCCCAGGTCTTCCTCGGTCCACCCCTTGGTGCAGCTCCCTCCACAATCACAGACCTACATTTTTTCACCCAATTTTGTTCATCCATCCTCTCCAAATGTCCATACCATCCCAGTCTACTTGGACGCATCACCTTGCTAATACTCTTTATACCTAAACGTCTCTTCAGCTCAACATTTGTTATTCTATCCTGTAGCCTGGCCCCACACATCCATCTCGCCATTCTCATCTCATTACGCTCCATTCTGTTGACATCCTCTACTTTAACGGCCCATGTTTCTGAGGCATACGTCATTGCACTTCTAACACATGAGGCATACACCTTTCCCTTCAGGGGGAGAGGCATTCTTTTCATGGTCATGATTGGCATCAGTTCTCTGAATAATTCAACATCACTGGTTAAGGGCAGGTTTTTAGTTTGCTCCCTAGACCTCCATCAACACCCTACTTAGAGATAAATGTGTATTTTTCGGTAGTAAAATGTCCCGCTCGAAGGCAGCTCCTCCATAATGACAGGCTCGCTATCGTTCGCGAGGAAAAATTAGATACTTGAATGGCATGACAGGCCTTAATATTGACACATTGGAGCGAAAGGTCTTGCAATCGTCAAACTAATAGTCGACCGTCATAAAATCTCAAACGGAGCTAAAAATGAGGGCGAAGGGGGTCCACATAAACATGAGGGCGAAGGGGGTCCACATAAACATGAGGGCGAAGGGGGTCCACATAAACATGAGGGCGAAGGGGGTCCACATAAACATGAGGGCGAAGGGGGTCCACATAAACATGAGGGCGAAGGGGGTCCACATAAATAAGGCCTTAATGCGGTGGTGATATTGATGATGTACAAATAAATGACTAATACTGACCTAATGTTTCAGGTGTATGGCAGACGTCCAGCCTGGGGGGAGGGAACAGATGGATGGTGACTCCTGGACAAACAACTCTCAACCACGTCTGCAATACGGGTTTGTCTGTTACAATTATATATTCAGTATATCCCCACTATTATCAAAGTCTATGCAATATTTTGAAGCCTGTGCTATAAAGTCCGTTCAAATTACTTTATACTTAAATTTGAGCTAGAGGATAGCTATGGATGCTAAATTAATGCTTGGTGCCCTTTTGGCCTGAAGAACTGTCCTGGAGTACACACAGGCGGCTGGTTTCTGTCTTAGTGGATGTAGCCTTTATAACTCCTAAATACTAAACTTTGTGCCTTATCCCCCAAAGTAGGAGTAATTTTGCTAGTTTCAGTTTAAGTATTATCATGGTAACTGGTCGACGATATCCGATAATCCTAAAATTTAAGATATGTTCACTATCATAGGCCTAATTCTCAAAATGGGATTTGGTGACTCAATTCAGTTCTTACTATGTCATTTAAGTTATTTTGAAATGTGTGAATAATGTAATATCGAAGCTAGTTTGTATAGCTTACATTTGTCAAAACTCCTTGCTTAAACTATCATAAGACTATAATTATATACTTGACCTACATTGGTCAAAAAACCTGATTGACTTTGCTTAAGTAGACCAGTTTAGTAAGTCTTAAGAAACTTCAAAATATTCCATAGACTATCATAAGTGGTGGGCAGGGTATAGGCAGCAGCTTTATCTAACCAATTATAAGTATTTCGTACAAATGGCAACATTGATGTTTATTAAGTTATCCCGAAACAGATCCTTTCCAAACTATCTGTGGAAATTGGTGAACGCTGAAAACAGGCTGAATCAACTAAACTGTTTACTATAGGTAGATTTTCCTTCTGAAGTAGTATTGAGTATATACTGTATATAGTGAATGTAATTTTTAACTATTTAAATACAGCTTTTTATTTGTTTTAATGTATTTAACTCGTGTCACTATTCAATTTAGGATAACAGATTAAGTAGAGGCATTGGATGAAGAATTTATCGTGAATAATGATGCCAAATTTGAATCCTGTGCTTAAAAGGGTTAAAGAAGTGGATAATATTATAATAGATAATGATTAATACTACTACTACTGCTGAATTCCAGTTGTCCACATCTGTTTCAATAGTGTTCACATTACGTAGCTCATCAAAGATCCTGAGGAAGTGTCTGAACTAAGTAACCTTGAGGTATATTTGCCTTGGCCATCCTGTAGAGTGTAGTGGGAGTTTCCCAGGAGGGATCTTGAGTATATCAAAATAAGTTTGATTGACTAGACTATAAACTAAATATAATAGTTGTATATAGATCGACCTTCCCTTGATTATTAGATATACCTTTATATCCTTAGATGGGTTTATCATTACTAATATGCTTTCAAAGAGTAACTTATCATACTGTAATTAATCCTCTATGCATACGTTCTTTAAATTCATAAGTTATTGTAATATCAGTGTTGCCAAATGTACGAATATCCCTTTAAGTTGGATATAGAAAAGATGCTGCCAGTTAGTCGAAACAAAAATAGTTCGCCCAAAATACTGTGTAATTGTAAGTTATACATTTATTCTTGCTTGACAGTTCTCAACTGGTTCCAATAGCCTGTGACTAGTAAGATTTGTTTAAAGTCATAGAAGTGTCGGCGAACTATTTATATTGACTGTACCCTTGTAAATATTAGTATTTAGTCAATTCGGTCTTATACAATAAGTTTTATACTAATGTGCAAAACAATGGAGACTAAAAAATATAAAATATAATTTATATTTACCATACAACTGCATTGTTTACCATACAACTGCATTGTTTCATAAGTATGTGACCAATATAACTGAATACATTATATTTACCATACAACTGCATTGTTTCATAAGTATGTGACCAATATAACTGAATACATTATATTTACCATACAACTGCATTGTTTCATAAGTATGTGACCAATATAACTGAATACATTATATTTACCATACAACTGCATTGTTTCATAAGTATGTGACCAATATAACTGAATACATTATATTTACCATACAACTGCATTGTTTCATAAGTATGTGACCAATATAACTGAATACATTATATTTACCATACAACTGCATTGTTTCATAAGTATGTGACCAATATAACTGAATACATTATATTTACCATACAACCTGCATTGTTTCATAAGTATGTGACCAATATAACCTGAATACATTATATTTACCATACAACTGCATTGTTTTCATAAGTATGTGACCAATATAACTGAATACATTATATTACCATACAACTGCATTGTTTCATAAGTATGTGTCCAATATAACTGAATACATTATATTTACCATACAACTGCATTGTTTCATAAGTATGTGACCAATATAACTGAATACATTATATTTACCATACAACTGCATTGTTTCATAAGTATGTGACCATATAACTGAATACATTATATTTACCATACAACTGCATTGTTTCATAGTATGTGACCATATAACTGAATACATTATATTTACCATACAACTGCATTGTTTCATAAGTATGTGACCAATATAACTGAATACATTATATTTACCCATACAACTGCATTGTTTCATAAGTATGTGACCAATATAACTGAATACCTTATATTTACCATACAACTGCATTGTTTCATAAGTATGTGACCAATATAACTGAATACATTATATTTACCATACACTGCATTGTTTCATAAGTATGTGACCAATATAACTGAATACATTATATTTACCATACAACTGCATTGTTTCATAAGTATGTGACCAATATAACTGAATACATTATATTTACCATACAACTGCATTGTTTCATAAGTATGTGACCAATATAACTGAATACATTATATTTACCATACAACTGCATTGTTTCATAAGTATGTGACCAATATAACTGAATACATTATATTTACCATACAACTGCATGTGTTTCATAGTATGTGACCAATAAACTGAATACATTATATTTACCATACAACTGCATTGTTTTCATAAGTATGTGACCAATATAACTGAATACATTATATTTACCATACAACTGCATTGTTTCATAAGTATGTGACCAATATAACTGAATACATTATATTTACCATACAACTGCATTGTTTCATAAGTATGTGACCAATATAACTGAATACATTATATTTTACCTGCCGAGATAGTTATAAATGCCACTGTAGATGAAGATTATCATAGACCAGCTTTGAGTAAATTCAATATCGGTATAACCTTGTGTCCAAAGTAACTCCAGATAAATATATAAACTCTTAAATCCATGGAAAATACTTAAGAACCATATTATAGGCCTCCAGTGCAATGTATAAAACAGGCTGCTCATAGTCACTGACTGTCCCAATTGTCACTGACGACTACGAACATGGCATGGATTACAAAATTAGGTTTACTCGGATGTAAGCTTTTAGATGGCCTTGATGAACACTTATGCCTTGTTTTAAGCGATTATCCCCATGTTCCTAAGAACATATCTTCACTGATCAGTCCCCCCATGGCTAAGGACTTTTAATTGTTTGTATTAGTGATAGAATTACTTAACGTCAAGCCTAGTGATAAATATCAACTCGTAAATTGTTGTACTGTAAATTGGATTGGATATTTCCTATTCGTACAACGGATATGCCTTTAGAATTGACTAATGTCTTTAGAATAATAGCGGTCCTACTGGGTTACTTGGATAAAGCCTACTTGTCAATAATAACCGATAATATACGGTAGCCTATGATAAAAAAAAATCTACAGCTGGCATTTGGTTTGTTATAAAATGCATGTTTTCAGTAATCACTTCATGCTACGAGAAAGTATTGCATAATCCTCTTAAAATATATTTTAAAACTTAACCATTATTCTCCAGTGTTTGCCAAACTCCTTAATAATAATAATAGATCATCAATAATAGTTTTATAAATTATCAGTTTACAGAACCTTGGTATAATCTACAAGTTTACTCCAAAATTTAAGAAAGATATAATTTCATTTGTTATTGAATATATTATTTTAATTTGTTATTAATTTATAGTCTTAGCTTTCTTAATTTAAATAATATAGATGGATACTAAGCATACAAAGATCAATTTGACTTAAGGTGATGAAGGTAATTTTGAGTATACTAATGAGTGACTGAAGGGTGGCCTACTTTGATGGGCACACTGTTATAGATCTCAATCTAATCTGTATATTTTCCTTTTTTCTGGGGCCTCTTATTCCCCTCGACTTAAGTTAGGTACCGACTGATTGACCTGTTTTCCCATATAACAATATTTAGTTTAGCTCACCGAATCGTCGCTGTTGTCCGCTGCAATGGTGCCTCTGTTGCTGTTGATGTCGATGCTGTTGATGTCTTTCCTGTTGTCTTTCCTGTTGATGTCGATGTTGCCCTTTATGTCGTTTATGTCGTCGTTGCTGTTTATGTTGTCGTCCCTATCATTCAGTCAAACTATCACCAATGTTGATGTATTGAGGGTGTTATTTGTTAGTTCGCTCCCTAGACCTCCAAGCTTTATATCCTCACTGCTACCTCGTTGATGATGATTTGTCTGATGTATCCAATTGGTTGTCAATATTCCCTCGGATCTCTGGTGTCTCTGCCGCATCGATACTCGTGTTCTGGTTTGTCCTGTCCTCTTTCCGATATCCGCTTTGCTGTGGATACCAGCGCTTCCATCCAATGCTGGACACCAATGACTTCTTGACGGACTGATTCCTGACAATAATAAAATACATATCAATAAAACCTTGCTGACTTTTCTTATGTTTGTGTGTGTGTGGGGGGGGGGGGGGGGGTATCAGGGAGGGTGTTGATGTACTGGGTGGGGGGGGGGGAGGCAATAACAGTTATAAAACAATACAAGATAGAACACAATAGACCAGGAAGAATAGATCAGAAGTAATAGAACACACCAATCTAGAATAGGACCGAAACCAAATTATCTGGGATGGGGATAGGATGGACTACCAGGGGAAGGAAGGGAAAGGAAGAATCGTAGCGGGTGTTGGAATTTTTGTTTTTTATGAATGGACTAAAAATATATCGAAAAAAATAATAATAGAAAACTCCCTGAACCCTCCTTCGGCCCCCCCCCCCCTCCCTTCAGGACCCCCCCCCCCACCCTCCCTCAGGACCCCCCCCCCCTCTCTCAGGAACCTCCCCCCTCAGGAATCTCCTCTCCCCCCTCCCCCCCCCCCCCCTCAGGAACTACCCCAGGACCCCCATCTTTACACCCCCCCCCCCTCAGGACCCCCCCGACCCCCTCCTTGAAAATACTGTATTTCTGGTGCCTCAATATTTTCTTGTTTTTACAGGTGTGATGTGTTGCTGTGACCAGACTAAGGACCCTGGACCAATGGAGAACCCTGCCTATTTTTTTTTTTTTTTTTTTAATAAAAACCTATACAAGAGTCTTGACTATTGATTCCAACCTGTTGATGTAATCCAATATTGTAGATCAATCTTATATATTTCTGATAGTTATTCATATTAACTTTGAATGACATAAAAAATTAATGAATTATTATTGTAATTCAATATCGCAGAAATATTTTTGGATAACGAACGGTAGTATAAATTAATTTCAATTTTGGAAGGAATAGAAAAATATATTTGAACAAATTACAGCACGCCAATACCCTCGATAAATTTAAAGAATACTTGACAAATTTATATATTAAAATTTTGAAATATTGGAATACATTGCCAGATAGTAGAAGCGGCAAGTTCACGAAACGAACTACAAAATATAATTTCTGGGTGAAGAGGGATGACTTTCAATACCTAATATATCTAAATTCTTGGAGAGGTAGGTAGGAAGAGCTATATGGGTTTGGGATAAGCGGGCAAATAGCAATAGTTATATAGGATAAATCATGATGGTTACATTGGTAGATATAGCCTACACCTAGGAGCAGTTACATGGGAGGGATAGATCAGTAGAGATAAATTTCATGGATAGATAGCTTTGCCTACAGCAATTGCATATAATACAAGTTGCATTTAAATCGGCTAAATTCTGACAACATCAACACTAGTGCAACTTCAATATACATAACCTAAAATAACTAAGTTGTATGGGATAAGATCCGTAAATACAAATACAAGGTGAGAAGAGATTTAATCCTAATTTATATATAGTGTTAGTCATGATTCCTTCAGGATTTAGATTAACTTTGGGATATACACTACTTGGATAGACTCTCATGGCATATTAATACTGAACACTCCACTCAAAAACATATTTGAACACGCCAAATGCCACTGTCATAACTCATTTCACTGCCAACACATCAAATATCACTACAAACACCTCAAATAACACTACCAATTCAACAAATTTCACTGCCAATACATATGCTTATTCATTATACATGGCTTCAGTTACATTATGCCTTCAATGATTAAATTCACTTACACCACTTGGCCAACACCTCGAATAATCACTAATAAACTATGCCAACACATCATATCACGCTGCCAACATTTACGTTCAATAATTGCCAACACCTCTGCCAACAATCCACACTTAAAATTGTCAAGTCGTACACACATTTAGGCTAAACACTTTGCCAACCCTCATGCACACTTGATCAGCTTATTACTACCTCCGCATACTTTGTCCATACACTATTAACAGCTAATCATACACCCATAAGGGGGCCCACCTCGGTTTTTTCTCTCCCTTTGGCTTGTATCCATTCGGCCCCATTCAGTCTCGTTCAACCTACTGTTTTATGACTTATCCCCATCCAGGTGACTCCCCTTAATCAGTCACTAAATAAATATCCCTCTCCTAGTTTGATCACGTACTGTCAACAGCCACACATCACATCACACGTCCGATACACACTTGACCACAATGCCAACTGACATAATTTTGCCAACATCCCTACTTAATACTACACATTCACACCACTCACAATAGGAAAAAAAAACAAGTCTGAAAACTAACCTTTCCCCAAAAGCTGCACACTATACAGAAGCTAGCTTCAAAAGTATTCAACACTACTTCATAAACAGAGTAGGTTAGAATTGAGCTATAAACTAGAAGATAGTTAACACAGGCTTTCCTTAGTACTGCCTGGAGGGAGATAGTCCAGGTGTAACTACTCTACGTTCACTTAGCTTATGAACTGGATTATACCTGAGAAGTAAGAATTACAGAAGGACCGTACACTTATGAACATTAAAAATATAGAAGTATTACTTAAAAGCTTGGCTATTAAATTCAAAAATTAAACAAATCAATTAAGAATGATCAAGAATGCCAAATTGCATTGCCAATGAAGCTATAATATAGGTTTATCCAAAATAGTTATATGAAAAAATACCGAAATTCCAATGGTTATTGCAACTTAATGGATAAAGATGTACTTTCAAAAGAAAATGACTGTACACATTAATATTGGACATATAAAGTGAGCCAAAAGTTATACTATGGTCACAAAGCCAAGTTCGGTATAAAGTACTTTAGGTACGTAATATAAGAGCAAAACTTTTGTTCATTTGTTATAAGATTCATACAACCAGTAAGGGTAATACAAACGAAGTATTAAAAGTATATGATTTTTGTAAGATAATATACAAATGTATGTCCGACTGATCAATAAAATACTAAGTCTATATATTCTTTTTAATATCCATTATATTGTTTGTCCTGTTATTTAAAGTTTATATACTGTATGCACAGTGTTTCGTAAGATATTATACAAATGTATGTCTGACTGATCAATAAAATACTAAGTCGATATATTCTTTTTAATATCCATTATAATTTTGTTCTGTTACAAGTTTATATAGTCCGTTTTCAAGTATAGTTTTTTTTAAAGTTAATTATTTTTAAGTTATATATAATTACTATTACTTTAAGTTATTCAAGTATAGTTTTTCTAAGTTCTTTTCATATTCAGTATATTTTCTAAGTCCATATATTGGAACTTAATTTATAATTGAGAACTATTTTTTTCTAAGTTCTCTTTTCATATTTTATTTATTTTTGTTTCTAAGTCCATATATTGGAAGTTTTTCTAAGTTAATTGTTTTATTTTCTAAGTTCTCTTTTATTCTTTGTTTTCTAAGTCCATATATTGGAACTTCATTTATAATTGAGAACTATTTTTCTAAGTTTTTATAAGTTATAAAAGTCATAGCTTATAATATAGTGATCAATAATAGATAGAAGTTCGTTTATTTTCTTTTATTAAGTAAAGTTCGCGTGACAAAGACGATATATAACAATATTATATCAAGTGAAGTTAATAGCAAATACAGAGTTATGAATTCAAGTGATAGAATATATCATAAGTTACATTTAAGGCAAATACAATCATTATTGAAATTAAAGCAAAGCAAAATATTGAAGCTGAAGGAGGGAACCAACTCGGGGAAGAAGGGGGGGAGAGGGGACATCATCAAAGCAACAAAACTGTGAAGTAATAAGAAAAATAGCAAAGATTAGAGTAAAGGTTATAAGACCTATCTCATCTGAAAGGGAAAAATAGATTAGCCTAACCTAACACACCATTCATACCATGCAACTACGACTACATACTACGACTACATACTACGACTACAAACTACGACTACATACTACGACTACATACTACGACTACATACTACGACTACATACTACGACTACAAACTACGACTACATACTACGACTACAAACTACGACTACAAACTACGACTACATACTACGACTACAAACTACGACTACATACTACGACTACATACTACGACTACAAACTACGACTACAACCTAACCTACCCTCCCCTCCTAACCTAACCTACACCACCACCACTACGACTACAAACTACGACTACAAACTACGACTACAAACTAAGACTACAAGCTACTACTACAAACAAAACAGGAATATCACTCCCCTTATATGGTAGTGGCGTGGGCAGTTTCTCGCAGCGGCGGCAGAGTCCACAGGCAGCAACCGGCACAGTCCACAGGCAGCAACCGGCAGAGTCCACAGGCGGCAGAGTCCACATGCGGCAGAGTCCACATGCGGCAGAGTCCACAGGCAGCAACTCCAATCCTGGAAACAAGAAATAAAACATTAATTTAGGATGTTTAGATAAATACATAAATATAACTATATTATTCTGCTTATACTGTTCACAACAAGTAGGCAAATACTGATTTTTAATGTTTCCAATTTGAGTATTTTAGTTACAAGAGTTAAGCAAGGAAATACGATGTTAATTATCAAACAATTATAAGGAAAGAATGAGCAGCTACTGTATATACTTTCTGATTACTTATTATTATGAACAGTATAGCAACAGGACACTATTTCAATGTATTATCATATATTAACCCTTTCAAGATTATGACGCACTTCAACAGTATATTCTGGCTATTAATAGACGATTTTGTAAAGATTAGAAGGGTATATGAAAGTAAGAGGGCTAATTGAGATAGTCTTTACACTTCTGATGCCTACAGATCCTTCCTAAGCTGTATAAAATCGCTTAATGATAGCCAGAATAAACTGTCAAAATGCGTCATAATCCTCAAGGGGTTAATAGTATACCGAGACTAGGGTGTCAAACCGGAGCAATTTTGTTTCAAGACTTGAATGAATATGAGAAGGAATGCAAGAACATCAACACGAAATAGCATTGTTTTGACCATCCTATCACTTCCAAAGACATAATTTGTACTATAAACCCACAATATTATCTTTACAAAGACAATAATAAACACTAAATATAATGGACTCGGCTTTCGTTTGACACCCTATACTGAGTTGGGCAGTAACTTACCCCAGACAGTTGGCAGGTTGTGGTGTGTTGGGTCCATGGCTCGGTGTTGGTAGGTTGTGGTGTGTTGGGTCCATGGCTCGGTGTTGGTAGGTTGTGGTGTGTTGGTAGGTTGTGGTGTGTTGGTAGCTTCTAGTTTGTTGGCAGAGTCCATACATAGTTCGGTGGTGTGACACAAACACCAACTCAAATCCTGAAAAGAGAAGAACATATTCATTAATTATAGATTAGAACATTCGACTAAGAAATATTTACTAAGTATGGAATATACAAACTATTGATATAATAAATCTAAAATACTCTACTATTTAAGTAAGGATAATAAAAGTAATGAGTAAACATCAAAATGTTAAACTATAAAATATATATACAGTAAAGTGCGGGATATATTGACGGTACATTAACCGAGTTGCCTTTAAAAATCTCTACAGAACTGGGTTGTATATAAAACTCCAGCGCGCGCGTCGGTCCTGGGGCTGGCTGGCTGCCTGAGTCACCCAAAACGCCCTAAATCACCACGCCCAAAATAACGCTACACCTTTCTAACCTACACCAATCGATTTACCGCAAAATTTTAGACTTTCTTTATACTTTTTTCTTTGTTGGACTTGTGTCAGATTCTCTAAATTCGCCTTTCCTGAGCCACAAATCGAAATTTTCAGTCACAGATTTGAAAGTCCATTAACTTTTGCAATTTTCGAGTTACAAGGCTGAGACTTTGACAATAGGTAGTTCGATTTATTTCTAGAAATGTCTTCACCACGCCCAAAATTAACGCTACACCAATCGATTTACCGCATCAATTTAGCCTTTCTTTTCTACATTTTACTTTGTTGTCAGATTCTCCATATTCGCCTCCCCTGAGCCAAGAATCGAATTTTTCAGTCACACATTTGAAAGACCATTAACTTTTGTAGTTTTTAAGTTACGAGGTACTGTACTAGTTAATAGGTAATAGTTCCATTTATGTGGAGAAGACGGTTTGCTCAGATTTTCTTTATGTTCATTTTTAAGAAAGATATTAGAAATTAGCGCGACATTTCCCCATAGCGATTTGTAACTAAGTAATTGGTAACATTGTTTTGTATTTACGCAGTGTGCTACTTATATATCCATTGTTTCAGACTAACCTTTAACAATTGAAAAGCGTAGTATAAAAGAAGAATGTAGTATTAAAGTACTGACTATCCACGCACTCTGAACCTTGATTTTTGAAGTTACTGTGTGTAATTATTATATATTTATTAATACAATTGTCTACTTGTTTATACACCTCCGTTTCAGATGACACAACAATATTAAAACGGTTTACGCATTTCCTGTTCCGGTTTTCTTGCTATTATTATACGATTATATTCAAATTACGAAGGGTTTATGGAAGTCATCGGGTTGATATAGTCTTTACCCTAATAATTCTAACAGATCCTTCCTAAGCTGTATAAAATCGTCTAATGATTGCCAGAAAAACTGCTAAAATGCATCGTAATCTTCAAAGGGTTAAATTCCATTTAGCCTAATATCAAGGGATCATTAACTTACCTAGGGTTGGTAGTGGTGGTAGTTGTTGTGGTGGCTGTGGTAGAGCTTGTACTAGTGGTAGTTGTGGTAGTGGTAGTTGTGGTGGCTGTGGTAGAGCTTGTACTACTGGTAGTTGTGGTAGTGGTAGTTGTGGTCGTGATGTTCTTCTGGTAGTTGTGGTAGTGGTGGTTGTGGTAGAGTTCGTACTAGTGGTAGTTGTGGTCGTGATGTTCTTCTGGTAGTTGAGGTAGTGATGGTTGTGGTAGAGATCGTACTAGTGGTAGTTGAGGTCGTGATGTTCTGCTGGTGGTTGTGGTAGAGATTGTACTAGTGTTAGTTGGGGTCGTGATGTTCTGCTGGTAGTTGTGGTTGTGGTAGAGATCGTACTAGTGATAGTTGTGGTGGTGGTAGTTGGGGTCGTGATGTTCTGCTGGTAGTGGTGGTTGTGGTAGAGATCGTACTAGTGATAGTTGTGGTAGTGGTAGTTGTGGTCGTGATGTTCTGCTGGTAGTGGTGGCTGTGGTAGAGATCGTACTAGTGATAGTTGTGGTGGTGGTAGTTGGGGTCGTGATGTTCTGCTGGTAGTGATGGTGGTGGTTGTGGTAGAGATCGTACTAGTGGTAGTTGTGGTCGTGATGTTCTGCTGGTAGTTGTGGTGGTGGTGGTGGTGGTGGTAGTAGGCCTAATGGTGGTAGTTGTGGTCGTGATGTTCTGCTGGTAGTTGTGGTAGTGGTGGTGGTAGTTGGCGTCGATATGTTCTGCTGGTTGTTGTGGTGGTGGTTGTTGTGGTGGTGGTTGTCGTGGTAGATTTAGTGGTGGTAGTTGTGGTGGTGGTAGTTGTGGTGGTGATAGTTGTGGTGGTGGTAGATGTGGTGGTGGTAGTTGTGGTAGATGTGGTGGTGGTAGTTGTGGTGGTGGTAGTTGTGGTGGTGGTGGTAGTTGTGGTGGTGGTGGTAGTTGTGGTGGTGATGGTAGTTGTGGTGGTGATGGTAGTTGTGGTGATGGTAGTTGTGGTGATGGTAGTTGTGGTACCTTGGATAGTAATTGTGGTACTCATGGTGGTAGCCATAGTGGTAGTTGTGGTACCTGTGGTGGTAGTCGTAGTGTTGGTAGTGGTCTGCTCCTCCTTCCAGCTGTTCCTCTTAGGGTTCGCCACAGCAGATCACTCGCCTCCACCTCATCCTGTCTCCTACATCTTCCTCCGTCACATCAACCTCCCGCATGTCCTCCCTTACTGCATCCATCAACCTCCTCTTTGGCTTTCCTCTTTTAGTTTTGCCTGGTAGCTCCATCCCCAGCATCCTTCTCCCAACATACTCCACATCCCTCCTCTGCACATGTCCGAACCACCTTGTGGTGGTAGCGGTGTTGGTAGTAGTCGTGGTAGTAGTTGTGGTAGTAGCTGTGTTGGCAGTACCCTTGGTAGTAGTTGTGGTAGTAGCTGTGTTGGCAGTAGTCGTAGTGGTGGTAGCGTTGGCACACACATTCTGGAAGGAAGAATATAAATAATTAATAATATAGTCAGATTTGGAATAAAGTAAACATTCATACAATTATCGTTGGGCAAGACTACACTGCATACAATAATGGGAATGAAAATAGTCAAATTAAAGTGTCCATAATAGTCTAACCATTTCAAGATATACTGATGGTAAAGGGAAGAGTAAATCAAGTAATAAAGTAAAGCAAGTAATAATGACTAAATAGTTCATAATAATCTAACCATTTCAAGATAGACTCTTAAAATTACAGGCTCGCTATCGCTCGCCAGGAAAAAATCGACACCTAAATGGCAAGAAAGGTCTTGAAATTGACAACGAAATGGGGCGAAAGGTGTTAAAATCGCCAAAGTAATGTGCCAAACGTCTTAAAATCTCAAAACTAATATGCCAAACACGAGGAAGAAGAAAGTCCATAAAAAACGAGTAGTTCCCCCTTAAGAGTGTATAACAATAAAGTAAAGAAATCGTGAATCCTAGCCTCTGTAATTAAAAAAAAGGCTTTAAATTCCCACACCTATTCCCTGGCGGACTCTTCCTAAACGGTAGAAATATTAGCTCGATTACTCTATAGTCATTTGTGAGTTATAGAGGTTAATGTTCAATAATGCTGTGGGGAGGAAGGGGGTGAATGCAGTGGGGAGGGGGGAGGAAGGGGTGAATGCAGTGGGGAGGTGGGAGGAAGGGGGTGAATGCAGTGGGGAGGGGGAGGAAGGGGGTGAATGCAGTGGGGGAGGAAGGGAGATAAATGCAGTCGGGGAGGGGAGGAGGAAGGGGGTGAATGCAGTCGGGAAAGAAGGAGGAAGGGAGATAAATGCATGGGGGAGGGTGGGAGGAAGGGGGTGAATGCAGTGGGGAGGGGGAGGAAGGGAGATAAATGCAGTGGGGAGGGTGGGAGGAAGGCGGTGAATGCAGTGGGGAGGGAGGAGGAAGGGGGTGAATGCAGTGGGGAGGGGGAGGAAGGGATGAATGCAGTGGGGAGGGTTTGGAGGAAGGGGTGAATGCAGTGGGGAGGGTGGGAGGAAGTGGGTGAATGCAGTGGGGAGGGGGGAGGAAGGGAGATAAATGCAGTGGGGAGGGTGGGAGGAAGTGGGTGAATGCAGTGGGGAGATAGGAAGGGATGAATGCAGTAAGGAGGGAGGGATAAAATCGTCTAATAGTAGCCAGAGTAAAGTTAAAATGGCAGCACTGGCACTGAATGGGTTAAGTTACTTCAGAGCAATACCCAGTTTATAATTGCATTTTGACCATGGCTGTCTTTGTGTGTGACAGACTGACAGTGTGTGTGGTGTTGGGAGGAGTTGGTTGCTAGGGTATTGCGAGGGTTGCTAGGGACGTGTGGGTTGCTAGGGACGTGTTGTGTTGGTTGCTAGGACTGCGTGGAAGGCCTGCGCGTTGTGTGGTACGCGGGAAGAGTCGAGGTGTTGGTCGCTTGTCACCGCTCTGGTCCGAGATGTCCCCATACCATTGCTAGGGACATATTTTGGTTGCTAGGACTGCGTGGGAGATCTGCGCGCTGTGTGTGGTGTGGGGAGGAGCTTATGTGTTGGTTGCTTAAGGGGGGTCATCGGCTTTTTTTTATCTTTTTAAGCAAGGATCACCAAACATTTCTCTCTTTATCCTGCTCCTCATCCTTCCCATTGGTCCCATAACTACCCGCACAACCCCTGCATAGCATACTGCCCGTGTGGAGCCCTCTGCGGGTCCCCAAGCTAAAGTTAAGAGTGGGTGGTGGTGGTCTGGTGCGGGTTTGCTGAACGTAAAATATCTACATGGCATACACAACAAAACCACCTCATATAAGCTAAACGAGAGAGAGAGAACCTCCTCCCATAAGCTAACCGAGAGAGAGTGAGAGAGGAGTAAGAGAGTGAGAGTAAAAGTGTGTGAGTAAGAGAGTGAGTAAGAGAGAGAGAGAGAGAGAGAGAGAGAGAGAGAGAGAGAGAGAGAGAGAGAGAGAGAGAGAGAGAGAGAGAGAGAGAGAGGATAGTAAGAGAGAGAGAGAGAGAGAGGATAGTAAGAGAGAGAGAGAGAGAGAGAGGATAGTAAGAGAGAGAGTAAAGAGAGTAATAAAGAGTAATAAAGAGAGTAAAGAGAGTAATAGAGAGAGAGTAAAGAGAGTAATAGAGAAAGAGAGTAAAGAGAGTAATAAAGAAAGAGAGTAAAGAGAGTAATAGAGAGAGAGTAAAGATAGTAATAGAGAGAGAGAGTAAAGAGAGTAATAGAGAGAGAGAGTAAAGAGAGTAATAAAGAGAGTAATAGAGTAAAGAGAGTAAGAGAGAGAGAGTAGTAGAGAGAGTAAGAGAGAGAGAGTAGTAAAGAGAGTAAGAGAGAGAGAGTAGTAAAGAGAGTAATAGAGAGAGTAAAGAGAGTAAGAGAGAGAGAGTAGTAAAGAGAGTAATAGAGAGAGAGTAAAGAGAGTAAGAGAGAGAGAGTAGTAAAGAGAGTAATAGAGAGAGTAAAGAGAGTAAGAGAGAGAGAGAGAGATTTACATAGATACACTGGCCACACAGATCTTACGATCCCTATGAGGTGACCAGGACTTAATCCTAATAGAGATAGCAACCCTAAGAGAAAGTGGAAGGAAAGGACAGCAAAGATGAAGAGAGAGAGAGAGAGAGAGAGAGAGAGAGAGAGAGAGAGAGAGAGAGAGAGAGAGAGAGAGAGAGAGAGAGAGAGAGAGAGGGAGAAAGAGAAAGAGAAAGAGAGAGAAAGAGAGAGAAAGAGAGAGAGAGAGAGAGAGAGAGAGAGAGAGAGAAGGGGGAGGGGGGGGGGTATGCCGGATCACGTTATAGGGCTGCATCTAATAATCATTGGAGCCCTATTCTAATAAGACAATGTTTAGTTTTTTATAATTCATATATTGTATGTATATTATAACAACAACAACAACAACAACAACAACAACAACTATATTGAGGAGTGGTGATCGTAGGGTCGCGAGGGAAATTGGTGGGGAAGGGGGTAGGGGTAGAGAGGGAAGAAGGCGATGAGGGAGGAAAAGGGGGGGGTAGAAAGGGAGGAAGGTGGGGGGGATAGAGAGAGAGGAAGGGGGGCGGTAGAGAGGGAGGAAGGTTGGGTGAGGAAGAGATGGAGGGAGGGGGGGGGGGGATCACAAGAGAGAGGGTTAAGCAAACAGAGGAGGAAGAAAGAAAGAGAGAAGAGGAGGAAGAGAAAGGGTAGGATAGGAGAGGAATGGGAGAGGATGGGGGGTGCAAACAGGGAGGGGAATTGGCAAGAAAGGGGGAGGGAGAGAGGAAGGGGGAGGGGGGGTGGCCAACAGCGATGTCACCTCGTTTGGTAGTTTGTACCTTACATTATGAGTTAATGACCCCCTCTATATTCACACACCTCACCAACGCAATGGTCACACACCAAATAGTTTGTTATTATACCTCAATGTCCAGGTCAATAATATTCCCGTATTTAATAGTTGTTATAATGTGTGCAGACGAGAGAGACGGCAGGCAGGGGCCGGCTCAATCAGTCATTGGTTCCACATTTTTCCTATATTAATATAATAAATTACATGTATGACCACCTTAACATTTATAGATCTTCAAAACACACCCATATATACACGAAAAATCCCCATACACACCTTAAAGACGGTAAAATACGGAGAGCCAACGCCGGTACGTCCTCCACCTGCTTGTGTGATCATAGCACTGACTAATGACGTCATGTTCAAGCGGCCCCTCCCCTTCGGTCCACGAGTCCTGTTAATATTTTAAGATGGTTAATTAATCAACTTCCACATTACCTTCAGGCTTTGGACGTTCACAGCACATAGTTATTTAAAATTATGTATTTGGAAGGTGTTGATAGCTGCATATAGGACTTGTGATGAAGGGATATATACTATTTAAATCGAAACACTGGTATCGATATAAATCCTCCATAAAACAGATGAAGTGAGGCTTCCGCGAGAGTCAACAAATATTTAATGTACAGTTGCCCACATAGACTTTGCATACACTTCATGATGTTATATGTGGAAGGAAAATTAGTATGATTAAATTAGCAGTGTATTATCTTGTACAGTACTTAATTAATTCCTTAAGTACTTGAGAACGCATCCATATATTTTTATTATGGCTATTACTTGACGATTTTGGTCAGTTTAAGAAGAAGTTGTGAGAGTTAGAAAGTTAAGGGGAGGCAGACCGTTTTCCTGGACCCCCTTCTCCTTAATGTTTAGTCCCACTAGTTATGAGATTTTAAGACGTTGGTTCCATTAGTTTGGGGATTTTATGACCTTTCACCCCATTTCTTTGTCAATATTAGGACCCTTCGTGCCATTTATGTGTCGATTTTTTCCTGGCCAGCGAAAGCGAGCCTGTAATTTTAGGAGGAATCGGTCTTTGGCCAGACATTTTTCTACCGAAAAATGTACAAATCTATCTTGAAGGGGGGTCTAGGGGATGTTTTTCTAAGCTTGATGGAGGTCTAGGGAGGAAAAAAATAATATATATTATCAAATAAATATATAGGCTAGACCAAAAACCAAGCACTACCACTTTAAACTAAAATACATTGGTAAAAAAATGGCAAGCAAGCACAATCCTCAACAATAAGGAAACAAAATATCATAATAAGCCACCAGGCGTCGGAGCAGATTTAAGAGCTATGCAATATATTTTAGTCACCCCGGATATTAGGTTTTCTATGGTTTAGTTTGATAAAGAAAATGAGTTTCTAACACAAACTAGGCTATATTATTGGTGTTAAGGGGGCCCACCTTGTTTAGTTTTGTTGTTTCTCTCTCTCTGGGTTGTTTTCATTCGGCCCCATTCAGCCTATTGTTTTAAGACATTTATCCCCATCCAGGTGTAATATTTTTCCTGGCGAGCGGGAGCGAGCCAGCATATTTTTGTTTGTATAAGGTTTTTGTCAGTAGTCTAAATTTGTAGAATTTTCGATAGAAAAATGTCTCCGGCGATGCCGGCTGTCTCCATACAATGCTGGCTTGCTATCGCTCGCCAGGAATAAATTGACACCTGGATGGGGATAAACGTCCCAAAACAGTAGGCTCAATGCGGCCGAATGAATACAACCCATAGAGAGAGAAACAACAAAACTAAACATGGTGGGCCCCCTTAACACCAATATTATAGTTTATGTTAGAAACTAATTTTCTTTATCAAACTAAACCATAGAAAACGTAACATCCGGGGTGTCTAAAATATATTGCATAGCTCTTAAAGGGGGATGGTTCCATTTTTGGGCGATTTTTGCATGTATTCATTATTTTTCTAGTTTCCTACCTAGACCTCCATCAAGTTTAAAAAAAAAGACATCCATTAGATCCCTCTTCTAGAGTAATTTGTACATTTTTCGGTAGAAAAAGAGAGAAAAGAAAGCGAGAAGGGTTCCCTTAACCCATACTGTACCAGGGACGTAATTTGTATCATATTCTGGCAACTATTAGAGGATTGTATTCAGCTTAGGAAGGACCTCTATCAATAATAAGGCTTCAATTTATCTCAACCAACCCTTTTAACAACCACAGATCCTTCCCAAGCTGCACAATATCGTCTAAATATAGCTACAATATAATATAGCACACGTTGCTGGTACTCAAAGGGTTAAAAGTATTTAAACATAATGCAAATTCCTGGCTCAAAAATAGGTTTCACACCTTGATGAACAATATATCAAAATAATCAGGACATTGGTTAAGCCGGTATCACACGAGCGTATTTTCACTGAACATTTATTCTCAACACTGGTCTGGCAGCTTATGATGTCAACATTTAAGATATTTTGGTTACCTAAATTCATCTACCACCAGTCAAGTTTCCTATACCAGTGCAAAATATTCCATAACTGCCAGAAAAATGTTGTTGACTATAAATACTCTTGTGCGATACCGGCTTTAGGTTTCGCAATAGGTGATTTGTTAGTTCAAATTCCTTTAGACTGTAACATGTCTAACAAGAATGATCCCCCCCAAAAAAAAAAATAAAATAAAATAAAATAATAACAACTAAATATTAAGAAGTGTAAACAAAATAAATAAACTAACATAAGAAAATAAATAAATAAGAGAGAGAGAGAGAGAGAGAGAGAGAGAGAGAGAGAGAGAGAGAGAGAGAGAGAGAGAGAGAGAGATAACCCCGAAGGTAAAACTGTAAAAATTGTTTGAACTGCAGGGAAAACCATGGAAATTGTGGTGGTAAAAACACATTGCGTCCCTTTAAGGGGAGATTTCCACCTGGAGGATTTTTTTCTGAACCTCTTTCTCCCTCATGTTTAGCCCCATTGCTTGTGAGATTTAAAGACGCTTGCCCCATTAGTTTGGCGATTTTAAGAACCCTCGCCCCATTTCTGTCAATTTTAAGACCATTCGTGCCACTTAAGTGTCGATTTTTTCCTGGCGAGCGATAGCGAGCCTGTAATTTAAGGGCAACCGGCCTTCGGCCGGGAAATTTTTCTACCGAAAAATTTACAAATTTATCTTGAAAGGGGGTCAAGGGGGAGTAATTTTAAGCTTGATGGAAGTCTAGGGCATCAACTAAAAACCTCCCTTTAAAATGGAAAATATACTAAATACACAACCACACATTGATGGGAGCCCACCTCGCTTTTTTATCTTTCTCTCCCTCTCTTTGGCTTGTATCCATTCGGCCCCATTCAGCCTACTGTTTTAAGGCGTTTACCCCCATCCAGGTATCAATATTTTTCCTGGAAGAAATCGAGCCCTGGATGGGGATAAACGTCTTAAAACAGTTGGCTGAATGGGGCCGAATGGATACAAGCCACTCGATTGTACATGAGTAAATACTTACGCAATTCACGAAGATTACGTACAGGCATGTGTTATAATTTCTGATATATATGTTGTAATTACACAGTTAAAAAATATGTGTTATTGCTACGTACCCAGAAGTCACTAATTTCAATGAAAGACACACGAGAGAAGAACGTTGAAGGGACTGATCGACGACTCTTGTGAAAAGTAAATTTATTCCAGTCCTCTCGCGTGATTGAACCAGAAAGACCCGAGTCTGTCTGCCTTCTGCCTTCTGCCGGATGGACCGATTCACTGGGCCGGTAGTAGAATATTGGTGTACTTTTTCACTCGGAGGAATTTATAGCAGAACACTGAATTATTTGTTTTGTGTTTACAGCAATGCCAGAATCCTATAGTTTCATTGACCACTTGCGAGTTTCAAGCTATAAGGAAGTTGGAGCTGCACACATCGATATTAAACAGAAATGCAATAATAATGTAGGTTTCTAACGGATAAAATGCATGTTGAATTGGGTTTTATGTATTTATAAATGTACTACAACTGTATTTTAACAGGTAATTCAATATCCCCCACCCCCAAGACAAAATGAAATAATAATAACATAGAATTAAATAGAAAATAAAAAAACAAAAAATAGGAAAAGTGGGGATTGGGCCAGAGCATATAGATATAGAATTCAATATCTACAGCTCCAACTTCCTTATAGAACGAAACTCGCAAGTGGTCAATTGTCGAGCCATGCATAGTCCATTATAATTGTTTGTCACAAATGATCGCACTCGAATATTTGGCACATTTACTACATGAAAGAAATATAATCATGTCTTAATCCCTTCTGGACCAGTGACGTCTCTTTTATTATATTCTTGCTATAATTAAAGGATTTTTGGCCATTTTACGAAGGATCTGTGGTAGTAAGAAGGGTAGTTAGATAGTTCGAAGCCTGTTTATTGCTGAACGCCCCTCTTAAACTGAATAAAATCGACTATTTTTTAGGCAGTATATAATTTAAAGGACGGACCTGGTACTGAACGAATTAATTCACTATAAATACCTTATGATACACTCGAAACATAGTGAAACGTGAACAAATATATTATTGTAAATTACTCATCTTAAACCACGGGTATAAGCTACAATAAATATATTTATTTATCTATAACATTCGCACGTCAAAACTGTAGCAGGTTTTATAATTATATGATCCTCAGATCGTTACACAGGGATTCATTAACACAATTTAAACATATTTTGAAATCAAATGTTGACAGCAGGCTAAATTTGTACATTTTTCGATAGAAAAATGTCTCCGGCAAAGCCGGATTTATCCATACAATGCTGGCTAGCTATCGCTCGCCAGGAAAAAATCGACACCTGGATGGGAGTAAACGTCATAGGTTACATTACGAAATACAGAAAATCATCTAATGGTAACCAGAATATGCTGGAAATGAAGGGGTGAAAGAACAGTATTTTCAGTGGACTAGCTGAAAAGTGTTATAGTCAACATATATAAAGGATATACAGATGTGCTCGAGCCAGGCAATTACAGAGGCGTGAAACGACTAACCCCTTCACTACCGATGCCTTCCTTTTAACTTTATTTTGGCTACTATTAGACGATAATATTCAGTTTAATAAGGGCCTCCAGCAATTAACAGGCTTCGAACTATCTCACTTATTCAATTTACTACCACAGATCCTTCTTAAGCTGCACAGAATCATCTAAATATAGCTAGAATAAAATTGAAAAAAACGTAGCCGGTACAGAAACGATTAAAACATACAAGTGACAAAATAGATTTAACAGTGTGTTCTTTATGGTACTGAAGCGTGGGCAGTAACAAGAGAATGCCATCCCACAAATCTGAGCGTACTGCAATATATATGGAGAAGTTGATGGGTAAAGCCGGTATCACACGAGAGCTTTTATAGTCAACATTCGATGATCAAAACATTTCTGGCAACACTTCTGGCATAGTTGGCACTGGTATCAGCAACTAGACTGGTGATAGATGAATGTAAGTAACCGAAATATTTTAAATGTTGATCTCATAAGCTGCCAGGCCAGTGTTGAGGATAAATGTTGAGTGAAGAAGCGCTCGTGTGATACCGGCTTAATACTGCAGTGGGAGAACGACCAACAAGAACAATTATGATAGAGAGGGTTGGTAGAAATGTTAGAGGGGGATAGAGCTGAAGAAAATGCTGGCAGAAAGAGTGGTTGAATTTGTTGTAGCGTTGGCGGTGATGGTCGTTGTAATAGTGGTAGGTAGGGTTCAGTCTGGTTCTCTCCCTCACTCGCGGGTCGACAGTAGGCTAGAACACACATACGCCGCTCTCTCCCTCTCTCTCTCATTTCCATATTGACTTTATTTCCCCCCCTCGCCTCTTTCGTTTTCTGTGATCCAATAACATGTGTCGTTTTATTCTTGTCTTGCTCTTTATTTCGTGTACCATTTAACTTTCTTAACCCTTTGAGTACCAGCGACGTGTGCTATGTTTTATTCTAGCTATATTTAGACGATATAATGCAGCTTGGGAAGGATATGTGATAGTTAAAAGGGTTGGTGGAGATAGTTTGAAGTCTTAGTATTGCTAGAGGTCCTTCTTAAGGAAAATAACATCGTTTACTAGTTACCAGAATATGATGAAGAGGACGTCCCTGGTACTGAATGGGTTAATAGTATATTTATCTGATGTTTTGTTTCTTAGTATAATTTTTTTTTACTGAAACTAACAGATCACCAACAGTTTATATATGTTTTGGTTTTCTTTATTTGTCTATTATACTGAATTACGAACCTCTCTCCAAAGTTTATACAGCTTAATCGTGGACTGATAAAGTCGGCTGCAACATTAGTTGAAACACTAATGTATGATAAACTTGTGACAATTAACAATGATTATGGGAAAATAGTGTCTCGGTTTATAGGGGTTGTTTCGAAATATTGCAATAGTCTTTCAAAATAGCTCAACAGTATTTATATTACAAAATAATACACGCTAGTGCTGTATAATTGCCAAGGCATAACATTTTAACAATGCCATTGCGATTACTGGTTTGTGTGAGTTTTGCAAAGTGATAACACAACATTCTGAACAACGTACGAGAGAGCAAGACAAAAAGCGTTACTAACAAGTTTCTACTGTGATCTTTAGAAACTTCTGAAAAACCCTTGGGACGATAAGATAATTACATCTGCGGAAACATGTAGTGAACAATATTTACAGTGGATACACTTCTTGGAAAAGGATACAAGCTAACATGTTATTGTGCTTACTAAATTAGATATACATTTAAATCAATTAGGCAAAATTACTGACAATTTGACGTCAAGTGTAAATTTGTCTACTATACTGTATATATATACTGTATATATATACTGTATATATATTCATGTAAAATTATAGCGGTGTACTTATAGTTAAAAACTTGAACAATATTAAAACATTCATGATTGTTTTGTTACATCATGCTGAATATTATTTATAAGGGAACTATGATGCTTTCTAACATATGGCTTTCTTATGATAAGGGAACAATAATACGCATAACTTATGACCATTATTAACCCTGCAATGTGGAAGTATCATCTAACGTAACTCTGGTTAATTGTAGATCATGTTCCTCAGCTTATGATAAACTTTGATAATCAAGGGAATACAACTCAGTGTAGACTATTGCAGGTTAATTGACCTTTATATTATCGATGTCCACAGCAGGGTGCCAAACCGGAGTAATTTTGTTTGAAGACTTGAATGAATATGAGAAGGAATACAAGACCAATAGCATGAACTAGCATTGTGTTGGCCCTTTCATCACTTCCAAAGATATAATTTTAACTATACCAACAATTTTACCTTTACACAGATAATAGTAAACCCGACTCGGCTATCGTTTAACAGCCCTGGTCCAGAGTTTATCAAGATGTACTATCATAGGAAATAATGCATTGTGAAAAGGTTTAAAATGCACTATAACCTCCGCGCACACACACCCCACCACCGCCGCCATATGCCAAGGACTGCCTGGTGCCCTAAATTACTAGGACTATATAAGTTGCGAATCACACACACACACACACACAGCTACCCACCCACTCACACACGCCACCACCGCCATATCCCTAGGACTGCATGGGGCCCTAAATTACTAGGACTATATACGTTGCGAATCACACACACACACACACACACACACAGCTACCCACCCACACACACACAGAGAATAATACCCACTAACACACACCCACCCACACACACACGTACACACCCACCCACACACACGCCACCACCACCATATTCCTAGGACTGCATGGTTCCCTAAATTACTAGGTCTATATAAGTTGCCAAACACACACACACACCCACACCCTCCCACACACCCACCCACCCATCCACACACACCCACCATCATATTCCTAGGACTGCATGGGGCCCTAAATTACTAGGACTATATAAGTTGCCAATCATACACACACACACACACACACACAAACATACACACCCACCCACCCACACACACCCCTCCGCCACCACCACCATATTCCTAGGACTGCATGGGGCCCTAAATTACTAGGACTAAATAAGTTGCGAATCCAACGATGTGCAACGATTTTGGGTCTCCGGGCTTCGTGCTTATGGGGCCATCTCGTTACCACAGGGCAGTTTCTACCTCAACATTTGCTATTAAGGGGAGGTGGTCGATATTTCTGGCCCCTCTTCTCCCTCATGTTCAGCCCCGTTAGTTTGGCGATTTTGAGACCTTTCGCCCGATGTATTTGTCAATATCAAGACCGTTCGTGCCATTTAGGTGTCGATTTTTTCTTGGCGAGCAATAGAGAATATGTAATTTAGGAGGAAGCTACCATCGGCCTGCATATTTTTCTGCCGAAAAAATTACAGGTTTATCTTGAATGGGGATCTTGGGGATGTGATTTTTAAGCTTGATGGAGGTTTATAGAAGGAACTAAAACAATAATAAATGAATACATTAATCGACCCATAAAATAACCCTTCCCCCCTTAACGCGGATTAAGAGCGTTCCATATACTTCATAGTTTAGCACAGCCTTAAGTCTTCCTAGTTTAGCAGAGCCTTAAGTTGGGGTGACATCATGGCGCTTGTAGTTATAGCTAATTGGGAAACTCCGGAGAGAGAGAGAGCAATACCTTATGGCCAATCTTAACCCTATATGGTCTGAGGGAGGCCTTTGTGGACCTTCCCTGTTTCACTCCATTTATTTGCGTATTTTAAGGCATTTCACTCCTTTCGTTTGGCGATAATAAAATGCTTTACTCCATTCAGGCGCCATTTGTTTTTCTAGGCGAGCGATACCGACCCTATAATGTAGATGAAATGGCCGGGATTTTTTTTATATCGAAATATGAACGAAATATGAATAATATTATGTATTATATCGTCGTATTGAAGGCGGGGAGCTTTCCACTTGAGGACATTTTTTCTTTACCCCTTTCTCCCTCATGTTTAGCCCCATTGCTTTTGAGATTTTAAAACGTTCGCCCCATTAGTTTGGCGATGTTAACAACTTTCACCCCATTTATGTCACTTTTAAGACCATTCGTGCCATTTAGGTGTCGAATTTTTCCTGGCGAGCGATAGCGAGCCTGTAATTTAAGAGGAACCCACATTTTTCTACCGAAAAATGTACAAATTTATCTTGAAAGGGGGTCAAGGAGGTGTAATTTCAAGTTTGATGGAAGTCTAGGAAACACACTAAAAAACCTCCCCTTAAGGTTGAGACATACGGCCATCATACACCAATTGCGTTGCTTGTAACTTCCTAATTCATGACTTGTGTGAATTGAAACGCTGAACAAAATCAATCTTGTGTCTATTTAAGTAACACCCCGTTCTTAACAATAATCATCAATTACAAACCCCAATGCCCTTGAATAAACTAACGAAAGCATATGGTCCTCCCGGGATTCGAACTCGGGACACCACACCCAGAACATAAGCATCTAAACCATTACACCACCAACACAGCAATGAAAGCATATGGTCCTCCCGGGATTCGAACTCGGGACACCACACCCAGAACATAAGCATCTAAACCATAACACCACCAACACAGCAATGAAAGCATATGGTCCTCCCGGGATTCGAACTCGGGACACCACACCCAGAACATAAGCATCTAAACCATTACACCACCAACACATTTCTAAAGATGATCTAACAACCAATAAAATAATCGTATATGCAGGACACCTCGTAAATTGGTTTTCATTTATCCAGGTAGAATTTAGCAAAGTGAGTGAACTGTTGTCCCTATTCTGGCTCTGTCTTGAGTCGCCCCCCCCCAAAAAAAAAAAAAAAGAAAGAAAAAGACCAAAGAAAAGAAAAAAAGGAAAAAGAGGGAAAAATAAATGAAAACACAATAGGAGAAGTTGGGATTGGACCTGAGTATATATAATACAATAGAATAGATAGAGTGACCACAAAACTAAGTTATTTAGAAAATGTCATGCGTGTGAGTTTACCAAAGAAAAGTTATATGGATGGATCAGGCAAAGTCAAATAGATAGAGGGATCTGCCTTGTGTGGGCCGATCGGCTTTATGCAGACGCCCATTTTCTTATGGGCTTATACTAATAATTGGGAAGTTAAAAACTAGAGTGCGCTGTGAACAATACAAATATAATAAATAAATGAATGAATTAAAAAACAAAATGATTGATTGAAATTACGATAGAAATAAATAACACCCCGTTCTTAACATTAATCGTTCATTACAAACCCCAATGTACTTGAATAAACTAATGAAAGCATATGGTCCTCCCGGGCTTCGAACTCGGGACACCACACCCAGAACATAGGCATCTAAACCATTACACCACCAATACAAAATAGAGGTAAGTCAACAAGTTTGGTTTGTTTTCTTGTAAAGGGGGCACTGGTTAATGCTTGGTCTATTTATTCATGTATTAACCCATTCTGTACCGGGTTGTCTTTTCTACTTTATTTTGGCTATCATTAGACGATTTTATTCAGTTTAAAAAGGGCCTCCAACAATTAACATGCTTTACAATATCTCATTTAACCCTTCACTACCACACATCCATTTTAAGCTGCACCAAGTCGTCTTAATATAGCTAAAATAAACTTAAAAAGACGTCGCCGGCACAGAAGGGGTTAACATATTTCTTAGTCTCCTCGCTAGACCTCTCGAAAGCTAAAAAAAAAAAAAAAACGCCCCCTAAACCGCTCTTCAAGATACAATTGTAAATTTTTCGGTAGAAATATGTTCTGGCCGAAGGCGGGTTCCTCTTAAAATTACAGGCTCGCTATAGCTCGCCAGGGAAAAATCGACACCTAAATGGCGCGAACGGTCTTGATATTGATAACGAAGTCGGACGAATAATAATAATAATAATAACGAAAGGTCTTAAAATCGTCAAACATTAAATTTTCCTTAAACAAAAGAGTAGGCAAGGAAACAACGAAGTAATTCGCTTTTTCCTTGCCTACTATTTTTTTAGGGAAGACTTTAGGTTTTAATTTAAGGGAGGTGACCTGTTTTTTTTATTTCTGTCCTTTTCTCTCTTTCTCTGGCTTATATCCATTCGGCCCCATTCAGCCAACTATTTTAAGACGTTTATCCCCATCTAGGTGTCGATTTCTTCCTGGCGAGCGATAACGAGCCAGCATTATATGAAGAAATCCGGCTTCGCCGGAGAAATTTTTCTATCGAAAAATTTACAAATTTAGCCTGCTGTCAAACAAAAATAAAAAATATGCTGGCTCGCTACCGCTGACCAGTACAAAATTGACACCTGGATGGGGATAAACGTCTTAAAACAGTAGGCTGAATAGGGCCAAATGGATACAAGCCAGAGAAAGATAGAAAAGGACAGAACAAAAACAGGTCACCCCCCCCTTAAAGCTGTGTGTATAGGCTGCAGAGATGTGTAGCCTGTTTTCTTTGTATGTGTGTATTTTTGTCATTTGTTATATCTACACTTGTTTACGTACGAGGTTCTTCTTAACCCTTTGAGTACCAGCGACGTGTGTTATATTCTATTCTATAGCTATATTTAAACGACACTATGCTACTTAGGAAGGATCTGTGGTAGTTAAGGGGAGATCTCCACTTGAGGGATTTTTTTCTTGATCCCTTTCTCCCTCATGTTTAGCCCCATTGCTTTTGATATTATAAAACGTTTCCCCATTAGTTTAGCGATTTTAAGAACTTTCACCCCATATTAAGACCTTTCGTGCAATTCAGGTGTCGATTTTATCCTGGCGAGCGATAGAGAGCCTGTAATTTAAGAGAAACCGGCTCTCAGCCGGGAAATTTTTCTACCGAAAAATGTACAAATTTATCTTGAAAAGGGGGTCTAGGGGGTGTAATTTTAAGATTGATGGAATTCTAGGGAACGAACTAAAAACCTCCCCTTAAAAGGGTTGTGTAGATAATAGTCTGAAGCCTTATTATTGCTAGAGGTCCTTCCTAAGCTGAATAAAATCGTCTAATAGTTGCCAGAATCTGATGAAAAGGACGTCCCCGGTACTGAAGGGGTTAAAATAAAATCTAAAGTCTTCCCTAAAAAAAAAATAAAAAAAGAGTAGGGAAGGAAAAAGCGAATTAATTTTTTTGTTTGTCCGAAGTTGAAATTGAGGGTGTCGAGGAAATCCAATAAAAGTTATATGGCTGTCCAATAACCAATTATACCGCCCATAACCCTTTCAGTACTGGCGACGTCATTTTATGTATTTGATTTCAGCTATATTTAGACGATTTTATGCAGCTTAGGAAGGATGTAGGGTAGCTGAAAGGATTTATTGGGATAGTGTGTAGCCTTGTAATGGTTAGAGGTCCTTCCTAAGCTCAATACAATCGTCTAATAGTTGCCAGAAGCTGATGAAAAGGATGTCACTGGTACTGACTAGGATATGAAGCTCCATCACCATCCAATATTGGCAGTGGCTCTCAATAAAACACGTGACGATATTCGAGTAGTTAGATGTGTGTGAATTTGTATTTTGTGTTTGTGTGCTCATTGTTTTCTGTTGTGTTATCCCTATTCTGGCTCTGTCTTGAGTCGGCCCCCATGAAAAAGAAAAATAGGAAAAGAGGGAAAAATAGGAAAAGAGGGGAAAAATAGGAAAAGAGGGGGAAAATAGGAAAAGTGGGGAAAACAGGAAAAGAGGGGAAAAACAGGAAAAGAGGGGAAAACAGGAAAAGAGGGGGAAAATAGGAAAAGTGGGAAAAAATAGGAAAAGTGGGAAAAAATAGGAAAAGTGGGGAAAATAGGAAAAGTGGGGGAAAATAGGAAAAGTGGGAAAATATGAAAAGAGGGGAAACATATGAAAAGAGGGAAAAACAGGAAAAGATGGGAAAAATAGGAAAAGAGGGAAAAACAGGAAAAGAGGGGAAAAATGGGAAAAGTGGGGATTGGGCCTGAGTATATAGAGTAGATAGAACATTTATTGCATGTACATTTTATCGTTTGGCTAAAGTTGGATTGAACCAGGGAACCATGAGATAAAACTTGGGTCTGAGTACATGATTAGATTGATATCCAAAATTCGAAAATGTATATTAATCGTGATCGTGTACTCAACCTTTAACTGTGTTGGTGGTGTAATGGTTTAGATGCTTATGTTCTGGGTGTGGTGTTCCGAGTTCGAATCCCGGGAGGACCATATACTTTCATTAGTTTATTCAAGTACATTGAGGTTTGTAATGAATGTTTAATGTTAAGAACGGGGTGTTACTTACTCTACCAGTCATAGGTTCATGACAATACTTTAAATAAAACAGCCATGAAGATTATATATACAGTATATACACCATTATACAGTATATATATAGTGGCAGTATATACAGTATATACTTGTCTATTGATCAAAAGAATAATAAAAAGTTACGTTTTCAATAACAAAACATAGGTTTCAAACAGTTTCTATTTGTTTTTGCAATATTAATGGCACGGATAGTATGCCGTATTTATGACTATATTATTAATTAGAAATATGTAGTGTGCGATATTAATCTGGTTAATGCAACAACTGTAAAATATATATGGCCAATATGTTTGTATTTTTATGAAGCATAATTAACTAATTCTATTGGTCGGTTTCAGTGGCCCATTAACAAGCGAAATTTTAATACCCATAGAATATTTACATTTGCACAGATTGGAGTGTAGCTTATGATATTCGTTAGTTGTATATTCATCCAGAAAATATTTGTCCGTAGCTGTATTTGCAAAGAGAACCTGTAGGTTTTCCACTACACTCGCTAAATAGGTCGTTTCGCTGCATCTCGTCATCTCCGAAACATTTAATGCACTACCCCTCCTAAAAAGCTGCCTCTACGACATTGAACACTAAGACCAAAGTTATTCGCAGAGCCAAAATGAACAAAGTGAACCTGCTGGATTTTCGCTATTCTTTGCTCAGTAAATCGTTCGATGTGTTTTGTCGTCTCGGAAACCTTTGTCGTCTCGGAAACCTTTGTAGCACTACAAGCCTACGTCTTTTCTATTCTACATTACCTAGAACAGTTAGTCCATTCTTGACTTATTTCTAACTTCTAACCCTTCTACTTATACTGTAAATATTTTTTCTCCTTTGGGCTCCTCCGACCATAAACTTATCTCTGTTACCTGTCCTATCTCTTCGGTACGACCACCCGATCCTCCAAGCCGGTGGCGCTGGTGGCACTTTGGCGCTGCCGACTGGGAGGCTCTTCGGCAGTACTTCTTTGATTTCCCATGGAATGACTTTTGCTTCCATGACCGGGGACCCTCGGAGAATGCTTAACGCAATTACCGAGGTAATCCTCTCGGGCGTGAAAGCATACATTCCATTTTCAGATTTTTAGACCTTCGGCTCATTAGTTTGGCGATTTTAAGACTTTTTGCCCCATTTCTTTGTCAATATTAAGATCTTTCGTGCTATTTAGGTTTCATTCTTTACCTGGCGAGCAACAGCGAGCCTGTTGTATAGGAGGAACCGGCCACGACATTTTTCTACCAACAATATGTACAAATTTATCTTGAAGATGATTTTATAAGCTTGATGGAGGTCTAGGGAGGAAACTAACAGAAGTATATATAAGACATAAATCTACCAATAAGAAAATTCTTCCTCCCTTAACAGAGTGGTTGAGGTGGGACTTTAGTATGGAATGTTTTATCCCTCATATGTCATCTGCGAGAGCGCGCTTTGCGTATTGTCTTTACACCCCATTGAGAAACAAAACACACTCTCAGATTACATAATCCTAACCTGCCTCCCAGTGGGTTACATTTAGAATAGATTACGTTAGGTTTGGGAGTGCAATAAAAAAAAAAAAAAAAAAAAAAAAAAAAAAAAAAAAAAAGGGAATTGGGCCTAAGTATATATATAGATATAGATAGATAGATACATATATAGATAGATAGACGTTAGGTTTGCATATTTATTGTATTTACCTATTTATTTTAGTCTATTAAACAACACATACAAATCATAACACAAGCCAAAACAACCCTTTCATTTGTATTATATTTCCTTTTTGTGTTTTTTGTTTAGGAGAGATGGGCGTATTTATTTGGTAATGTATGAATTTTTCTGTTATTTTATTGGTTTCCTCCCTAGACATCCATTAAGCTTAAAAAACATCCATTAGATCCCCCTTCTAGATAAATTTGTATATTTTTCGGTAGAACAATGTCCAGGCTGAAGGCCGGTTCCTTCAAATGAACAAGATCGCTATCAATCACCAGGAAAAAATCGACACCTAAATGGCAGGAATGGTCATAATACTGACAAAGAAATAGGTGAAAATCTTAACATTTGAAAAGTAATGGGGCTAAACATGAAGGAGAAGGGGATTGAGAAAATAAGAACCAACAAATACGCCCCCCTCTGTATAATACGCCCCCTCTGTATAATACGCCCCCCTCTGTATAATACGCCCCCTCTGTATAATACGCCCCCCTCTGTATAATACGCCCCCTCTGTATAATACGCCCCCTCTGTATAATACGCCCCCCTCTGTATAATACGCCCCCCTCTGTATAATACGCCCCCCTCTGTATAATACGCCCCCCTCTGTATATTACGCTCACAAAGCTAAGCTGGGGGTATTATTGTCAAACCCAATTTGGTAATTTGAACGGCTACCAATGTAACTTCCGTCGATGTTTAAAGTAATACACTTTATCATTATCGCCATATGATCATGCATTTAAGGAACACAATATAAATGAAATACAATAGACAGTACAATTAATGCATTGTTATTTACTAAATATTGTACGGTAAATTCCTAATACTGTAGGATTGGGCCTGAGCATATACATACATCTATCTATCTATTGCCTGACGCCGTGATCCCCACGAACGAACTGCCCCCATGCACCTCTGTTCTCAGTCAGTCGACGCCCCTCCCCCCAACCAGCACCGCCTTCGTTCGTGTACTTCCTCACTCCATCCTTCCACCTCTCATTCGGTCTGCCTCTCCCTCTCTGTCCCTCCACCTCGCTCTCGTACACCCTCTTAGTCATTCTCTCGCTTTCCATACGTTCCATATGGCCGAACCATCTCAAGGTGTTCCTTTTCACACATACATACATACATACATACATAGTGCATGGCAAGTTTAGTCTTCGCTCATCAGCATTTGAAGGCATCTAAAGTTTTCTAATAAAACATAATTTCATCAACCTCTGGAAAGATGAAAATATTTCTGACACAAGTTTGAGCGAGGAAGCATTTCATAATTATGCTAAATACATGATTACATGAAAATGAAGAAGGAAAGGGACAAGTTGGGAACATGAGAGATTTAAAACTTATATAACGACATAATATATATATATATATATATATATATATATATATATATATAT
The DNA here is from genome assembly GCA_032716605.1 of Paralithodes platypus. NCBI lineage: Eukaryota > Metazoa > Arthropoda > Malacostraca > Decapoda > Lithodidae > Paralithodes > Paralithodes platypus. The sequence continues at coordinate 29,445,151 of CM064535.1, forward strand.
ATATATATATATATATATATATATATATATAGAGAGAGAGAGAGAGAGAGAGCGAGAGAGAGAGAGAGAGAGAGAGAAAGAAGGGGAAGGAGATGAAGATGATGATGTTGTTGATGTAATTATATATATACTAAAAGTAAATAAAGAAATAACACACACACACACACACACACAAACACACACACACACACACACACACACAAACACACAAATACACACACACACACATGTGAACTAAAGAAGGAGAAGTAGCAATAGTGGACACAACAACAACACAGAAATAGAGTCAATAGAAAATGACAAAATTGTGATTCTTTACAAAAAATTTAAGGGGGGGTCACTGTATTTTGTTTCTCTTTCTCTCCCTTTCTCTCTTTCCCTGGTTTGTATCCATTCGGCCCCATTCAGCCAACTGTTTTAAGGCGTTTATCCCCATCCAGGTGTCGATTTCTTCCTGCTGAGCGATAGCGAGCCAGCATTGTATGGAGAATCCGGCTTCGCCGGAGAAATTTTTCTATCGCAAAAATTTACAAATTTAGCTTGCTGTCAAAACAAAAATATATATATGGTGGCTCGCTACCGCTCGCCACGAAAATATTGACACCTGGATGGGGGTAAACGTCTTAAAACAGTAGGCTGAATGGGGCCGAATGGATACAAGCCAAGGAGAGAGGGAGAGTAAAAAAAAAGCAGGTCACCCCCCTTAAAAGACCTGATATGTCTCTAATAGGCCTCGACTGTGTTATTACCTCGCTGACCTGAATACAGTAAGAAGCTCGGCTCTCACAATACCCTCCCCCCCCCTCCCCCTCCCCCCCCCAGCCAATCAGTTCCCTTATAAAGACATTCCGTATACACCCCCAGTTGGATGAAGGGACGAGTATATGGCAAGACTTTCGGCCCCTTAGTTTGGCGATTTTAAGACTTTCAAGTTTGTCTATATTAAGACTTTTTGTACTATTTAGGTGTCGATTTTTTCCTAGCGAGCGATAGCGAGCCTGTGATTTAGGAGAAACCGGTCTTCGACCGGGAAATTTTTCTACCGAAAAATGTACAAATTTATCTCGGGGGTGTTTTTCTAAGTTTGATGGATGTCTAGAGAGAAAACTAAGAAATAAAGGAATAAATGAATTAATAAATCGTCTAAATATAGCTAGACCATAATGAAAAAACCGCTCACTGGTACAGAACAGCCCTCATATGTCTGTGATAGGCCTAGACCGTGTTATTACCGCGCTGAGCTGAATAAGCAACTCGGCCCCTCACAATACCCCCCCCCCCACCCTCAGCCAATCAGTCCCCTTATAAAAACATTCCGACCCCCCCCCCCCCCCCCTTGTGGGACGAAGGGACGGGTATATGGCAAGCTCAATCTCCGTCTACCAAAACATCCTTATTTCCTAGTATAACGTAGGTTCAATATCACTCTATCTATCTATCTATCTATATACTCAGGCCCAATCCCCTCTTTTCCTATTTTTTTCCTATTGTTTTCACTCCACCAAAAGAACCTTATTTCCGTGTATAAAGTAGGTTCAATTTCAGTCCACCAAAAGAACCTTATTTCCGAGTATAAAGTAGGTTCAATCTTAGTTTACCAAAAGAATATTATTTTCAATCTCACACTACCAAAAGAACCTTATTTCCTACCATAACGTAGGTTCAATATCACTCTACCCAAATAACATTATTATTGAGCTGCAGTTTTTGTTAATATACAATACAGAGTTTTACTAAGCTTCTATATGTTACATTCCATAAACGCCTATCATAATTTGGCAATACTTAAGGGGGCCCACCTCGCTTTTTTTTCTCTTTCTCTCCCTCTCTCTTTGGCTTGTATCCATTCGGCCCCATTCAGCCTACTGTTTTAAGATGCTTACCTCCATCCAGGTGTCAATATGTTCCTGGTAAGCGGCAGTCAGCCAGCATATATATATATATATATATATATATATATATATATATATATTTGTTTTGAAAGCAAGCTGAATAAACTGAATAAAATCGTCCAGTAGGCTAGTAGCCAGAATAAAGTTAATAGCACGGCACCGGTACATAAGGGGTTAAAGATGATGGAATTAACAATAATAAATAGAACAAATTATGATGATGGAATTACATAGACAATACAAAGCAGTTAAGAACTTTAAATACACAATTAAAAGTTACTGGAAAAGGAGAAATGGAAGAAATCACAAAATAAATATTTATATAATTGGGAAAGAAACAAATAATAATTATTCTCGACTTTGTTTTGGCATATCCGTGGACCCCCTTCGCCCTCATGTTTATCCCCATTAGTTTTGAGTTTTAAGATATATATAGGCAGGCAGTTGTGACATATTTTGGTTATGGCAATGCTCATATAGCACTATATATATATAATGTATTGGAAACAGGAAGGTTATATGTTATATAGCGTGTTCTTTGACTCTGTGGTAATGTACTGAAGAATCCCATACCTTCCCTTGACACATCGGGATTAAAGCTCAGCACTTTAAAGGAGCCCACCTCGCTTTTGTTGTTGTTATCTTTCTCCCCCTCTTATTATTATTATTATTATTATTATTATTATTATTAGTTTTATTATTATTATTATTATTATTAGTTTTATTATTATTATTATTAGTTTTATTATTATTAGTTTTATTATTATTATTATTATTATTATTAGTTTATTATTATTATTATTATTATTATTATTATTATTTTATTATATTATCAATTATTATTATTATTATTATTATTATTATTATTATTATTATTATTATTATTATACAGACACCCACACACACACACTAGCAGGCAAAGACCCACATTCCCTGGGACTAGGGGAATTGACCACTTGCAAGTTTCAGGCTAAAAGGAAGTTGTAGCTGTAAACATCGATATTAAACAGAAATGCAAGAATAATGTACGTTTCTGATGGATAAATGGCATGCTGAATTGGGTTATATGCATTTAAAAATATACTACGACCGTATTTTAGCTGTAAATTCTGTTAAATATTGTTCTCTACAGCTCCAACTTCCTTAAAGAACGAAACTCGCAAGTCGGCAATTGGGAAAGTTTGAGGGAGTATTGCAAAAGAGAGTGTCCTGAAAGAATTTGATGGGGAATTATATTTTAGAAAATATCGTGTGGGCAGGTTTACTGGACCACTTTCTCCCTCATGTTTAGCCCCATTAGTTTTCAGATGTTAAGATGTTTGCCACATTAGTTAGTCGATTTTAAGACCTTTTGCCCCATTTCTTCGTCAATATTGAGAGAGAGAGAGAGAGAGAGAGAGAGAGAGAGAGAGAGAGAGAGAGAGAGAGAGAGAGAGGCAACAAGGGAGGGCCAAATAGATTAGAGAGCCAGCTAATGGAACTGAAACTTTGTTGGTGTGCTGAATCCATAGACTATGGCTGAATCACTGATTTATCTCTCTCTCTCTCTCTCTCTCTCTCTCTCTCTCTCTCTCTCTCCTCCACTTCTCCATTACCTTCCCATGAGGCTCCATGTCGTCATATCTCTCTCTCTCTCTCTCTCTTACTATTTTTGTGTGTGTGTTATTAATGCCAGCCAATATAGGTCAATTCGTAGATATTGCAACACCGATGTTAGCAATAAAAAAAACTACCGCTACCTAACTGACATTTATATTAGTATAATTCAACCTTTCCCAAATGTATATAGCTGTAACTAAGTAAATATTTATATAATTAGTGCAATATTTTAGAAGTTTCCTTTTTAGTTTGAATTACAAAATGTTTCCCACTCGCATCAGATTTCTCTATGTCCTCCTCTCGTCACACAACCCTCTTCCCCCTCCCCTCTCTCTCTTTCTATCAACTGGAATGTCCCATCCCATAGCCCTTCATATGGAAAACTTCGGCAATTCTGTTCCCTTTCCTAACATTTTATTTCCGTGGAGCTGTAAATTGAGCTACAACTTAAATTTACCCATTTTACTTTATGTGAGAAGCCAAACATAAAGGAATGCCTCTCTCTCTCTGTCCCTCCATCTCTCTCTCTCTCTCTCTCTCTCTCTCTCTCTCTCTCTCTCTCTCTCTCTCTCTCTCTCTCTCTCTCTCTCTCTCTCTCTCTCTCTCTCTCTCTCTCTCTCTCTCTCTCTCTCTCTCTCTCTCTCTCTCCTGCTTCCATATACCCCCACTGTCAGGAGGGGGCTCGGTCGTGGCAGGATGGGTGAGAGAGAAAATTCGTCCACCGATGATAACCACTAAAGCCACGAGAGGGAAGGAGAAAAAACATACGAGGATGGATGGAGGGAGGGAGGGAGGGAGGGAGGGAGGCAGGGAGGGAGAGAAGAGGTAGATTGGGGGGATATAAGAATGGTGGGATGGGAGAGAGAGAGAGAGAGAGAGAGAGAGAGAGAGAGAGAGAGAGAGAGAGAGAGAGAGAGAGAGAGGACAATGAAGGACGGAAGGAGAGAAAAATAAAATTGAAAGGAAACAGAACAGAATATATAAATAGGAAATCAGAACAAAATACAGGTAATAAACAGAGTAATATCCTTTCTGATGACTACAACATAAGAACTGATGTTGTGGCTATATCGAGGAAAGGTTGTGTACGATAGATGTTATAAGTATACGCCAAAAGTACAAATTAGGCTGTATACATATTCCCTGTAACGCATTGATTTGATATACAATAATTACCCATCTAATACTTTACTATAGCTTAGGTAAATTTCACACACATACACACACACACATTCTCTCACTCACACGCACACACACTCTCACTCACTCACTCACTCACACACACACCCACACACATTCTCTCACTCACACACACCCACACCCACACACACTCTCTCACACACAAACACACATACACTCTCTCACACACAAACACACATACACACTCTCTCACTCACTCATACACACACACACACACACACTCACACACACAAAAGACATCCCATCTGGACAAGTCGATGGGGGTATCATGTCATATTAATACCATAAAGATACATTGATGTGAACGAAAATGGGATGAGAGAGAGAGAGAGAGAGAGAGAGAGAGAGAGAGAGAGAGAGAGAGAGAGAGAGAGAGAGTATCCGAAAATCTGTGAAGGCGCTAAACATGTAAACAAGATAATTAATTCCTGTAAAGAAGAAGGAAATAGAATGCGACACGGATTCAATACTAATTTAATAGAAATATTATTTGATATACAAGGGAAGCTCCGGCATTTTGTACATATAATTTAATGGAGTTCGAAAGTCTCAATATATCTAGCAATGCGTTCTCAAGGTTCTCCATCTAGTCAGCTGTTCTACCAAGCCTGCCATGCCTCGCTTACTTCCCATCAAACTTTAGCTGCCACTTGAGAAACATGGAATATGATGGTGAATGTATAATAAGAGACAGTTTAAGGGGGTACTGCTTGGATTTTGGTCTATATATTTATATATCATGTTATTTTTTAGTTTCCTCGCTAGACCTCTATCAAGTTTTTACAATACACACCCTAGACCCCCTTTCACGATAGATTTATACATTTTTCGGTAGAAAAATGTCTCGGCCGAAGGCCGAATCCTTCTAAAATTACAGGCTCGCTATCGCTCGCCAGGAAAAAATCGACATCTAAATTGCTTGAAAGGTCTTAATGTTGACAAAGAAATGGGGTGAAAGGTCTCAATATCGCCAAACTTACGGAATGAATGTCTTAAAATCTCAAAGCTAATATGCTAAACATGAGGGAGAAAGGGGTCCAGAAAAAGCGAGTAGTACCCCCTTAAGGATGTATTTGAATTGGACAGCTTTGAAGAGCCTGTATGTTGAACCGTCAGTTGCTGAATAGTCAATATGGAGAGAGTGTCTGGCTGTCTGTCGTTGGACAGAATAAGTTGGGAGTGTGTTGAAAAGCGGGTGCCCCCTACTCTCAGTAAGGGAGGGGGTATACACTGAGAGAGCTCTGCAGAACATTGATTATTGTAATAACGGTAGAAGAGAGAGAGAGAGAGAGAGAGAGAGAGAGAGAGAGAGAGAGAGAGAGAGAGAGAGAGAGAGAGAGAGAGATGCAACATTTCGGAGTGTAGGGAGTTAGTAAGAGGAGGTGAGTTGACGAGACGAAATTCTTTTGACTCTACCCTTTAGAGATTTGCAGTAGGGGGGGGGGGGGAACCTCCCAACACATTGTTGTTATCAAAATTAGTTTTGATTATATCTACGACTGCACATGCAACAAGATGATTCAGTTGAGCACATGTGTACAGTCCTGAGGAGCGGTGTAGAATGAAATAATAACAAAAACTAACTTGTCTAAATCTCCGTCCTTGATTGCCCTAGTTATGCATGATTCTGCAATTATACTTATGCAATGAATAAAATATCAATATTGTTTAGATATGTTGCCAAATGTTGTAATTATCTGTAGATATTAAGTCAGCGCAATCGCAACATTGTGTGTTATTCAGTCTTTTGATGGTCAAGATAATGAAAATGTGACATACTACGTAATAGGGAATAAAACAGGAGCCTCAGTTCAAATCCAAAGCTATGATTACTTACACGAAGTGCTGTAAAGGTGGCGTGGATAATTTTTTTTTTTTTTTTTTTTTTTTTTTATAAACAGTTGCCAGTAAATCATTTGTTTTTGTATGGACAGTTGCCAGTAAATAATTTGTCTCTGGCTTGTACGTGTTATACGTGCTATGTGTGTACGTGTTATACGTGCTATGTGTGTACGGTTGGCTGTACCTCAATAAAGAATTACTAAGTTGTCCTCCTCTAATATGAATCAATAATTGTAATTGAGTTGTGGGGACAAAGTGAACTTGTACTTGATTGCATCGTCGTTAATTATAATGAAAGGAAACATCTATATGGAAGGTAATTTGGCAATATTATAATCAATTTAATAATATATATATATATTATCATTGCTGCAGAGATATTTACGACATCAGTTAATTATATTATTTTCAATTCTGCAATAAAGGTTCAGAATGCTGCAATCGTGCACTAAATGTTAACCCCTTCTGCACCGGAGACGTCTTTGCATTTTGTTCTAGCTATATTTAGACGATTTTATTCAGTTTAAGAAGGATCTGGGGTAGTAGAAAGGGTTACATGGGATAGGTCGAAGCCTGTTCAATGATGGAGGCTATTTTTGAACTGGAAAAATCGTCTAACAGTAGCCAACATATAGTTAAAAATACGTCACCGGTAAAGAAGAGGTTAATGATCTGCCCATTTTCTTATGGATGATATTTACAGTAAGTTACAGTAAGTTATAGGCATATGAAGAGTACCAGAGTGAATTGCCGACTTGCGAGTTTCGTTCTATAAGGAAGTTGGAGCTGTAGACAACGATATTTAACAGAATTACCAGTTAAAAGACGGTCGTAGTACATTTACAAATACATGAAACCTATTTTCAACATACTATTTATCCATCAGCAACCTACAGTATTCTTGCATTTCTGTTTAATATCGATGTTCACGGCTCCAACTTCCTTATAGCCTGAAACTCGCAAGTGGTTAATTACAGTAAAGGAAGAGCGAACAAATAAACCTTTTCACGCACCAATACGCATGTCTGAATAAGTTATCACCAGAACAAAAGAAAAACACTGAATCGCCGTAATTGACGAGTAGTTTGGCCGCAGTTTAAGGGGGGTCACCTGTTTTTTTTATCTTTCTCTCCTTTTCTCTCTTTCTCTGGCTTGTATCCATTCGGCCCCATTCAGCCAACTGTTTTAAGATGTTTATCCCCATCCAGGTGTCGATTTCTTCCTGGCGAGCGATAGCGAGCCAGTATTGTATGGAGAAATCCGGCTTCGCCGGTGAAATTTTCTATCGAAAAATTTACAAATTTAGCTTGCTGTCAAAAACAAAAATACATATATGCTGGGTCGCTACCGCTCGCCAGGATAATATTGACTCCTGGATGGGCGTAAACGTCTTCAAACAGCAGGCTGAATGGGGCCGAATGGATACAAGCCAAACAGAGAGGGAAAGAAAGAGAAACAAAGCGAGGTGGGCCCCCTTAACCAACGTTTTTCGAGCTAGGAAATCAATTAAACCCAAAATTCGAAAACCCGAACCAAGTTTTACCAGAAGTTGGATCGAATTTGCCAATGATTCGGACCAATTAAACCTTAAGGGGAGACTGGCTGTTCGTTTGGTCCATTAATTCATTTATTCATACATTTTTTTAGTTTCCTTCTTAGACCTCCATCAAGCTTAGAAAAACACCCCCTAGACAAGATAAATTTGTACATTTTTCGGTAGAAAAATTTCCCGGCCGAAGGCCGGTTGGTCTTAAAATTGCAGGCTCGCTATCGTTCGCCAGGAAAAAATCGACGCCTAAATGGCACGAAAGGTCTTAAAATTGACAACGAAATAGGGCGAAAGGTGGTAAAATTGCCAAACTAAGGGGCCGAACGTCTTATAATCTCAAAACTGGTAGGGCTGCTAAACATTAGGGAGAAAGGGGTTCAGAAAAACGGTCTGCCTCCCCGTAAACCTTAAAATACAAAAATACAAAAGAGACACCTTTTGTCGAAAGTTGGCTTGTTATCGGACAGGCTTAAGCCGAAGTCACACGGGCCATTTTTCGAGCAATTTTTACGACATTCGTTGGCCAGAGTGGACAGAAGGGTGCTGAGCTGGTATGGTCATGTTGAAGGAATGGAAGATGAAAGGTTTACAAAGAGAGTATGTGAGTCAGATACAAGGGGAGATAGAAGAGCAGGAAGACCCCCATTGAGATGGAGAGACAGCTGTGTAAGACAAGCTTTGGATGATAGAGGAATGACTATAGATCAGGCAAGGGAAGTGGTAATAAACAGGAATGAATGGAGAATGCTTGTGAATAGTTGAGTGAACACGTGGTCATTTGGGGGAAGGGGTCGGGCGCCAGTTGGATTAGATAATAGTCCATCAGGCGCCTGGCCCGGGGAGACGGTTTATATGAAGGGTGCGCCTTGAAGTGTGGTGGGCGGGCTTGTGGTTTCGCTCTGCTGCATGTGTGCCTGCCGAGATCGGAACCTCTGCGGGTGGTCGGGGGCCGGGGGAGTGCTGGAGGGACCTTGGTGACCCTGGTCTCTGGGTCTTCTCCTGGATGACCTAGATGTGTGTGTGGATTTGTATTTTGTTTTTGTGTGTTCATTGTTTTCTGTTGTGTTGTCCCTATTCTGGCTCTGTCTTGAGAGAGAGAGAGAGAGAGAGAGAGAGAGAGAGAGAGAGAGAGAGAGAGAGAGAGAGAGAGAGAGAGAGAGAGAGAGAGAGAGAGAGAGAGAGAGGAACAAAATAAGGCATGTCTAGATGTCACACACACAATCTTTACTTACAGTGCAAAATAGCATCGTTAGTGTTTTATAGCAGCTACTCCAAACCTGGGACCTGGGAATCTTTTGCTGGGGACCCCAAATGGGCCTGGGTCTCTGGGTATTTCTCCTGGGCGACCTAGATGTGTGTGAGATTTATATGTTTTGTATAGTTTTGTTTTTCTGATGTGTTGTGATGTCCCTGTTCGGGCTCTGTCTCGAGTCGGCCACCCCCATAAAAAAGAGGAAGAAGAAGAAAAAAATAAAACTGGTGAAGGTGCCAGAGTACATACATACATACATACATACATACATACATACATACATGCTCCAAATAGTGTATGTATTCCTGACTATGACTGTAAGATCTTTCTGATCCCATCTGGGTAAAAAATTTCACTGATCTTCCTAAACTACCTGCAGGTCTCAGGTTCTTGAGACCGTTTCAAAGTTTGCCACTGCAGTTCTCAATTTGCATGTCTTGGCTTCCCTTTCTTGGCGTCTTGTTTTACACCGACAATATTGACTTTAAGGATCAACTAAACAAAACCCATTAAAGTTACGTATTATATGCGTAAAATGCAAACATTCTACCTTCATACAAATGACAGGAAAAATATGAAATATCAAGATAATACAAATAATAACATAAAAATTCACTGATATATTCTTTTCAAATTTAATATAGTATCCCTGCTCCCACCTGAAGACCAAAAACAAGTAAAATAATACGGTATATAATGTGTACAGGGTGTAGTGAACGCAGTGTAGCAGAGAGTACCATCAGGGACATAATGTGTACAGGGTGTAGTGAACGCAGTGTAGCAGAGAGTACCATCAGGGTATGTAATGTGTACAGGGTGTAGTGAACGGTATGTAATGTGTACAGGGTGTAGTGAACGGTATGTAATGTGTACAGGGTGTAGTGAACGCAGTGTAGCAGAGAGTACCATCAGGGACATAATGTGTACAGGGTGTAGTGAACGCAGTGTAGCAGAGAGTACCATCAGGGACATAATGTGTACAGGGTGTAGTGAACGCAGTGTAGCAGAGAGTACCATCAGGGACATAATGTGTACAGGGTGTAGTGAACGCAGTGTAGCAGAGAGTACCATCAGGGACATAATGTGTACAGGGTGTAGTGAACGCAGTGTAGCAGAGAGTACCATCAGGGACATAATGTGTACAGGGTGTAGTGAACGCAGTGTAGCAGAGAGTACCATCAGGGACATAATGTGTACAGGGTGTAGTGAACGCAGTGTAGCAGAGAGTACCATCAGGGACATAATGTGTACAGGGTGTAGTGAACGCAGTGTAGCAGAGAGTACCATCAGGGACATAATGTGTACAGGGTGTAGTGAACGCAGTGTAGCAGAGAGTACCATCAGGGACATAATGTGTACAGGGTGTAGTGAACGCAGTGTAGCAGAGAGTACCATCAGGGACATAATGTGAACTGTGCTGAGCCTGGCTGGGTTACTGGTAGGAATTATACTGCTTCCACTCCGTAAACACCTGCACAACTACACTTATATATACATACATACATAAAGAAATACGCACTTTACATACATAGTGTACATACATAGACTATAGAAATACACATAATCAAACACAGTCACATACACAGTCACACATACACACACACACGGTAATGGTGGTGAATATTACTGTGTGTAACCTAATGAGACGTGGGGAAACTGTTGGGGGAGTTCTGAATATCTAAATCTCTCTCTCTCTCTCAAGTCTCTCTCTCTCTCTCTCTCTCTCTCTCTCTCTCTCTCTCTCTCTCTCTCTCTCTCTCTCTCTCTCTCAAGCCTCCAAAAATGCGTTGGACACAAGTGATTTTATCCGAATGACCTACTTAACCAAGAATCCTGGAGTTTGAACACTACACTAAGAGGTTTACCGTGTGTGTGTGTGTGTGTGTGTGTGTGTATTTGTGTGTGTGTGTGTGTGTTTGTGTGTGTGTCAGTGGCTCCTCATTGTGTCTCGCTCGTTTTGTCACAGTGCTCAGAATACTGGCACAGACACACACACACAAACACACACCCACACACACATGCATGACAAACGTATACTTACACACATTTACCAGAACAAACAACATGACACTGAAAATACACGCGAAACATGCATTCCCATGACAAGCTAGAAACAACAAGAATTACAAACACAAAGCGAACAGCAAAGTACAGAAAAAATGCCTCCAGTTAAAGGGAAAATAATGACACAAAAATAACAACAAAATAAAACGTAATATCATTGAAATCTTAGAGAAAGTCAAGAACGTGTGTGTGTGAGAGAGAGAGAGAGAGAGAGAGAGAGAGAGAGAGAGAGAGAGAGAGAGGGAGAGAGAGAGAGAGAGAGAGAGAGAGAGAGAGAGAGAAGGGGGGAAGGGGAACAAAACAAAACATAAACAAACACACACATACACACATAGAAAATAAGAGAACACAGGGGAAACTCAATTGAAATAAGAGCTAAAAAGGCCTGAGAAAGCTATGAAAGAAAACGGAGTGGAAAATGGAGGAAAAATAAAAAGGTTGAAGGCGACTGGAGAGGAGGGGTGAATTTTTGTGGTGAGAAAATATGGTGTAGGAGAGAGAGAGAGAGAGAGAGAGAGAGAGAGAGAGAGAGAGAGAGAGAGAGAGAGAGAGAGAGAGAGAGAGAGAGGGAGAGAGAGAGAGAGATTTACATAGATACACTGGCCACACAGACCTTACGATCCAAACGAGGTGTATATAATACACCCTGTATATAAGATTGTGTTTCTGGCATTATACCATCTTAATACCAATGGAAATACTAAGACTCGCTGAAAAAAAATCAGCTCTCTATGTGCGTGCGCGCGAGCGCAGAATTTCTTTGCACTATATGAAAAATCATCTAGTCCTTGAAAATTGTTCAAATATCATGCAATTTTTTTCTGGCGTATCCTACAAGCATCCCCTACAACTAAATGATCTAGTTTTCCCATTTGAATAATAGAAGGTGCTGAAAAAAATATATAATATATATATATATATTTTGTTGGTAGTGCAAAATTTGACATGAAAACTTTTGAATCTTGGACAATATGGGAGATAAGGCCATTATCTAATCATTTTACCATTGCTATATAGTCCTATAGGCCTATATAGTGTGTAGAAGGGGAACGAAGTAGAGTAATATACAAAAATGTAGTTGCACTTGGAGTTGCCAATATATGATCTCCGGAAATCAAATCGCAAAACATTTAAATTCATATCTAGGAAATGACAGTTTTGGGAAAAATAACCAAGTTACTCCTGCCAGAGACATTTTCTATTACAGTATACTAAGGTGTTAGAGAAAACCAAGTTATATGGCAAACTCATGTAAAACATCTTGGTGCAATGGCTTTAAAAAACGTTATACAATTTTTTAAAAGAAAATCCATAATATTGAGGGCCAGGGGGGGGAGGGGGGGAGGGCGCCTAGGGATGTCATATGGGTGATTATCCCCTCATATGATAGTTTCTATTGTTTACAGAAGCCTTTTAGACAAACACCAACACAAAAAAAAAAAAAATTCGGCAGAGCGTAAAACATTTTGTTGATTGGGGGTTGTGGTTGAACCCCCGTTCGGGAGGGTTATGGATGCGATATGTTTTTTTTTTTTGCCCTCCTATGCTATTCTCCTATGTTGAAAGAAGCATTATAGAATAAAAAAAAAAAAATAAATAAATTTTGATTTCAAGGTTCAGCCTTGGTTCTGCCTCCCCCTAATTTAATTCTGGTAGAAAGAGAGAGAGAGAGAGAGAGAGAGAGAGAGAGAGAGAGAGAGAGAGAGAGAGAGAGTGAGTGAGTGAGAGTGAGAGTGAGAGAGAGAGAGAGACTACTGCATAGATGGTGTCCAAGAGACCCCTCAAATAAAGACACACACACACACATCTATATACATACACACACGCACACACGAGCATACATACACCGCTCATTGTTTATGTAAATAAGAATGGCACTTCCATGCATATTATATAAATATCTAGAACAATATGAACATATATATACAATTACACATTTCCATACGCTCATAACTAAACGGCCACAGGTTAAACATACATTTCACTCATTATTTTGCTAACAATTAACAGTTAAAGGAGCCCAGACGGTATTGTGCGGCATAATTTACTGGTTTGGCTCAATGGTTTAAGGAGGGGGTTTAGTTTGCTCTCTAAAACTCTATCAAGCTTAAAAAAACACCCACAAGACCCCCCTTCGATATAAATTTGTACATTTTTCGGTAGAAAAATTTCCCGGCCAAAGGCCGATTCCTCTTCAAATACAGGCTCGCTATCGCTCGCCAGGAAAAAATAGACACATACATGGCACGAAAGGTCTTAATATTGGCAAAGAATGTCTTGATATCTCATAACTAATAGGGCTAAACATGAGGGAGGAGGAGTACTCGAAAAATCAACTGCCTCCCCTTAAGCTAAGTATAAGTAACACCTCGTTCTTAACATTAATCATCCATTACAAACCCCAATGCACCTGAATATACTAGTGAAAGCATATTGTCCTCCCGGGATTCGAACACGGGTCACCACACCTAGAACATAAGCATCTAAACCATTACACCACAACCACAGTTAAAGGTTGCATACACGATCACGATTAACCCTTTCAGTACCAGGGATGTCCAGTTGATTATATTCTGGCCAGTATTAGACGATTTTCTTCAGCTTGGGAAGGACCTCTGGCAATACTAAGGCTTCAGACTATCTCAACCAACCCTTTTCACTACCACATATCCTTCCTAAGCTGCATACTATCGTCTAAATATAGCTAGAATACAATATAACACACGTCGCTGGTACTCAAAGGGTTAATATCCATTTTCGAAAACCTCTCCAGGTTGAGAAACTCCCGACTCGCGACTCCCGAGCAGCGTAGTCAAGTCAGTTGGCCTCCAGCCGTCACCGCGGACGGGTGTCTGTCGTAGTGTTCTCAGTTGATCTCTTGACACGTGTTTCAATATTCGACTTATAAGATTAATAACACACACAACAAAGCCACTCCAACAGCTTCTTTTCTCTCCAACACCCATTCTCTCCTCTCTACACTCTTAAGAAAATAGGAAAGTAGATAGTAGCTACGAGGTGCCGTTGTAAAGGCTTATCCCTCAATACCTTCACCTGACCTGACTTCGATCGCAGCCTAGAAAGATTGTGTTGTAAAATATATTTGCCAAATTATAATGATTGCATTATACCGGTAATATTGAAATTATAGCAAGTCAATGGTAAATCATTTGCTAAGCCTGTTATCTTGCTTCAACATGAATTAAGTAACACCCCGTTCTTAATATTATTCATCAATTACAAACTCCAATGCACTTAAATAAACTAATGAAAGCATATGGTCCTCCCGGGATTCGAACTCGGGACACCACACCCAGAACATAAGCATCTAAACCATTATACCACCAACACAGTTAAATACAGTTGAATACTTAGATACCCAAGCGTCGTGTGACACCCTTTTGCTCCCTAGCCGTCTAAACAGGCACATATTACGAAATACTCAACTTGTCACCATAGCAAAACGGTAAGAGCAATATCCGAGTTCATTATGTATATTTTTGCATTTGCCACTAGTGTAATCTGTTCTGGTTGAGTTAAGCCGCTGTCACACGAGCGCTTTTTCCGTCAATTTTCCATGAGCAAGTTTTTTCTCATAATATTTCGAGACATTTTCGCACTGGTATCGGTAACTAGACTGAAGGTAGATTATGTTAGACGGCTGAAATCTGATAAAGTGTAATTTTGTAAGCTTCCAGACCATAATTACCCGTAAAAATTGCTCGAAAAAGGGCTCGTGTGACTCCGGCTTTAGCACTGAATGACATATACTGGTCAAAAGGATATCCTGGATGCTTTGTAAATGGTTCCTATTGCAGCTAATATTATAAAGTCGAGTATCAAACGTATGAGACAGTGCATGATCAAGGGATATGAGTGAAGGTGTGACGATCTGTGGCGAATTGCCGACTTGCCAGTTTCGTTCTATAAGGAAGTTGGAGCTGTAGATATCGACAATTAATATAATTATCACCTAAATTGTGGTTGTAGTGCTTATATAAAAACATAAAACCCAATTCAACATACTTTTTATCCATTAGAAACATACATTATTGTGCTTCTGTTAAATATCTATGTTTATGGCTCCAACTTCCTTATAGAACGACACCCGCAAGTCGGCAATTAGGTGACAGGCGGAACATCGGGATCCAACTTGCAATTTAATGTTTACCTCAGAAGGTTGAGGTTGATGGGTAGAGTTGCACTGTATCCTCACACTGTATTCCCCCACACTACTGTACTGTATAACCCACACACAATGTAGTCCAACGCAATGTTGTTGTTGTTGTTGTTGGGCCCAGAGCAAGGCCAAAGCCATAACTGAGCGCCCCCACAGAACCCTCCCTGCCTACCACAATAAAGCCTGGGTGACCGAAGCCACTCCATGGCGGGGAGCTGAGGAGGGTGCGGAAACGCCCGGGAAACAAAAGCCCCGCCCAAGGCCCTGTGCCCCCTCAGCAATTATGAAGGGAAAGTTGAGGGGCAAAGGAATATAATACACTGTAATCTTAAAGATGTCCGCACAATGTAATCTCCACACAAGCGCTGTATGTTAAGGGGAGATATCCACTTGAGGGATTTTTTTTCTTGACCCCTTTCTCCCTCATGTTTAGCCCCATTGCTTTTGAGATTTTAACCACGTTCGCCCCATTATTTTGACGATTTTAAGAACTTTCGACCCATTTCTGTCAATTTTAAGACCTTTCGTGCCATTTAGGTGTCGATTTTATCCTGGTGAGCGATAGCGAGCCTGTAATATAAGGGGAACCGGCTTTCAGCCGGGA
Organism: Paralithodes platypus; assembly: GCA_032716605.1. Lineage (NCBI taxonomy): Eukaryota > Metazoa > Arthropoda > Malacostraca > Decapoda > Lithodidae > Paralithodes > Paralithodes platypus. Next base: position 29,461,333 of record CM064535.1, read on the forward strand.
AATGTTTCTACCGAAAAATTTAAAAATTTATCTTGAAAGAGGGTCAAGGGGGTGAATTTTTAAGATTGCTGGAGGAGTAGAAAACAAACTAAATACCTCCCCTTAATGAGTGGAGTGGTTTTTATTTCTGGACCTCCCTCTCCCTCATGTTTAGCTCCATTAGCTTTGATATATGATGCGCGGATTTTTTTTGACGATTTTAACCCTCTCCGACATATGACGCAATTTTGAGCCTATTGGGGATACTTTAATTTAGAAACCTTTAGTTTAGTTACTTCAACCTCTGCAGTTGTCTTTGAGTTAGCTGTGGGCAGAAAACTAATTTTGAAGAGGTAATTATAAGATTGAGAGAACTCTATTTCTTATTGCTAATCTAGCAACCTCTGCGTCATAAATGCGTGAAAGGGATAAAATTTTCCGTTCCCTTTCTTTGTTAATTTTAAGACCTTTCGTGCCATTTAGGTGTCAATTTCTTCCTGGCGAACAATAGCGAGTCTGCAATTTGGTTCACAACTTGGTCCACACACCATTCTCAAATGTATTCGAAGACATAAGCTATATTTTACCCTCTATACCACAGCGGCTCTATTTATCATGGAAGACAAATGATATACGGTATTATAATCCGTCTTCAGCATCATTTATCAGTTGAACCGCCGACCCATAGACGCTACTCTCTCTGGCTAGGTGGGCATACATAATGAGAAGGAGACCCTGAGCTTGAATGATTAAGGTGAAGAAGTAAACGGTTGGTAAATATGGATAGTAGTGTGGAAAGCGGACCTAAAAAAAAAATAAAATAAAAAAAATAGGTGGTACTGCATATGGAACAGGCTAGTGAAAGAAATGTTGAAGAGAGTGAAAGAGGTTTTCTGGGCGCTGAGGGAGTGCATTAGTGGTTCTCTCAAGGGGGGATAGTTCACTTTTTGGCCGATTTTTGCATGTATTCATTATGTTTCTAGTTTCCTCCCTAGACCTCCATCATTTTTGCATGTATTCATTATTTTTCTAGAGTCCTCCCTAGACTTCCATCAATTTTGCATGTATTCATTATTTTTCTAGTTTCCTCCCTAGACCTCCATCAAATTAAAAAAAAACATCCATTAGATCCCCCTTCTAGATTAATTTGTACATTTTTCGGTAGAATAATGTCCCGGCCGAAGGCCGGTTCTTCCAACATTACAGGGTCACTATCGTTCGCCAGGGAAAAAATCGACACCTAAATAGCACGAAAGGTCTAAATATTGACGAAGAAATGGGGCGAAAGGTCTTAAAATCGACTAACTAATAGGGCAAACATCTTAACATCTGAAAACTAATGGGGCTAAGCATGAGGAAGAAGGAGGACCAGAAAACCAGCCCATGTCCCCTTAAAATAAAATATATGCAACAGTGTACACACTGTACAGGCACATGCAGGGTCTAGAGTGGGACTAATTGTATGGAGAAATCCGGCTTCGCCGGAGACATTTTTCTATCGAAAAATGTACACATTTAGCTTGCTGTCAAAACAAAAATATATATATGATGGCTCGCTACCGCTCGCCAGGAAAATATTGACACCTGGATGGGGGTAAACGTCTTAAAACAGTTGGCTGAATGGGGCCAAATGGATACAAGCCAGAGAAAGAGAGAAAAGGAGAGAAAACACGAATAGTATCCCCTTAAGTCTAAAGCCGCTACATCTGGAAAATAGCGAACCCAGTTGTTTATCGTGTTAGGACTCTGCCTTGTGCCACTGGAGGTCATATGTCGGGGTAATGTGGAATTGGATATCACTGGAGCCTTTTAGTGGGCAACCATATTTTGCTGGTGGCTATATTTGAGGCTGTTTTCAGTTAGTATAAAGTTTAGAATTCACTCTATTTTCCGAACGTTACTTAAGTGGGGCCCCATTGTTTTTTTGCTTCTCTCTCTCTCTGGGTTGTATCCATTCGGCCCAAATTAGCCTACTGTTTTAAAACGTTTGCCCCCATCCAGGTGTCGATTTTTTCCCAGCATATTTAAAAAAACAAAAACAAATTGACAGCAGGCTAAATTTGCTAAATTTGTCTCCGGCGAAGCCGGATTTCTCCATATAATGCTGGCTCGCTATCGCTTGCCAGGAAAAAATCGACACCTGGATGGGGATACACGTCTGAATACAGTAGGCTGAATGGGGCCAAATGGATATAAGCCAAAGAAAGAGAGAAAAGGAGGGAACAAAGCAGGTCACCCCTTCCCCCCCCCCCCTCCCCCCCTTAACAAATTAATAACTCGTAACTCCATTTAGCCTTGGTGGAAGAACATTGCTTCCAGGTTAGTCCGACATACATTATGTTAGTAAAAATGTCATGCCATAACCGGTTGAATATAAGTACTATAAAGCAGTTGTTTAACCCTTTGAGTACCAGCGACGTGTATTATTCGTGTATTATATTTTATTCGTGTATTGTATTCTATTCGTGTATTATATTTTATTCGTGTATTATATTTTATTCGTGTATTATATTTTATTCGTGTGTTATATTTTATTCGTGTATTATATTTTATTCGTGTATTATATTTTATTCGTGTATTATATTTTATTCGTCTATTGTATTTTATTCATGTATTATATTTTATTCGTCTATTGTATTTTATTCGTGTATTATATTTTATTCGTGTATTGTATTTTATTCGTGTATTATATTTTATTCGTCTATTGTATTTTATTCGTGTATTATATTTTATTCGTCTATTGTATTTTATTCGTGTATTATATTTTATTCGTCTATTGTATTTTATTCGTGTATTATATTTTATTCGTGTATTGTATTTTATTCGTGTATTATATTATATGCTAGCTATATTTCGACGATAGTATACAGCTTTGGAAGGATATGCGGTAGTTAAAAGGGTTGGTCGAGATACACTGTAGCCTTCTTATTGCTAGAGGTCCTTCCTAGGCTGAATGAAATCATCTAATAGTTGCTAGAATAGGATGAAAAGGACGCCCCTGCTACTGTAAGGGTTAAAAAAAAAAAAACAAAAAAAAACACACACAATAGCCTTAAGGGGAGATTTCCACTTGAGGGACTTTTTTTCTTGACCCCTTTCTCCCTCATGTCTAGCCCCCATTGCTTTTGAGATTTTAAGACGTTTGCCCCATTAGTTTGGTGATTTTTAAGAATTTCCGCCCCATTCTGTCAATTTTAAGACCTTTCGTGCCATTTAGGTGTCGATTTTATCCTGGCGAGCGATAGCGAGCCTGTATTTTAAAAGTAATCGGCCTTCGGCCGGGACATTTTTCTACCGAAAAATGTACAAATTTATCTTGAAAGGGGGTCAAGGGGGTGAAATTTTAAGATTGCTGGAGGTGTAGGAAACAAACTAGAAACCTCCCCTTAACCAATGTCCATGCTCAGTCTTCACCAGTTATTCCGTTCTGGCTCAATACTCCATCAGCCTAAATCGTATGCTTAGTTCCCTGACCGCCACCAGAAGAAGAAATTGATGGAGGTTATAGGAGAAACCATTCCAGACATTGGACGTGGGCAAGGGACTGGACCGAAAGTGGGAAATAAGTGGCGGTGGTCGTCTGGGGAAAATGTATTACTGATTTTCGTTTTTGTTTATATATGACTTCACTCTAGCTCACTCAACCCTTTTTAATACCACAGATCCGCTTCGATACGGCAAAAGATCGTCTAAATATAGTTAGAATATATTTAAGTTTTAAAAAGACGTCGCCGGTACAGAAGGGGTTAAGAAAAACGTCAGTGTTTAGTTGGGTATATACAATGTTACGGTGTATAGCAACTGTGTTAATGTTACGGTGTATAGCAACTGTGTTAATGTTACGGTGTATAGCAACTGTGTTAATGTTACGGTGTATAGCAACTGTGTTAATGTTACGGTGTATAGCAACTGTGTTAATGTTACGGTGTATAGCAACTGTGTTAATGTTACGGTGTATAGCAACTGTGTTAATGTGAATAATCTATGAAGTGCTGAGTCACATGTATAGAAGTTAACCCCTCCAGTACCAGGGACGTCGTAGTCATCATATTCTGGCGACTATTAGACGATTATATTCAGCTTAGGAAGGACCTCTAGCCATTAATAAGGTTTCAAACTTTCTCAGCCAACCCTTTTAACTACCACAGATCCTTCCTAAGCTGCATAATATCGTCTAAATATGGCTAGCATAACGTATACCACACGTCGCTGGTACTCAAAGGGTTAAGGGGAGGTTTTTAGTTGATTCCCTAGACTTCCATCAAGCTTAAAATTACTCCCCCTTGACCCCCTTTCAAGATAAATGTGTACATTTTTCGGTAGAAAAATGTCCCGGCAGAAAGCCGGTTCCTCTTAAATTACAGGCTCGCTATCGCTCGCCAGGATAAAATCGACACCTAAATGGCACGAAAGGTCTCAAAATTGACAGAAATGGGTCGAAAGTTCTTAAAATCGTCAAAATAATGGGGCGAACGTGGTTAAAATCTCAAAAGCAATGGTACTAAACATGAGGGAGAAAGGGGTCCAGAAAAAAATCCCTGAAGTGGATATCTGCCCTTAATAGGGTTATGAGCAACAAACAGGGAGGGTAGACAGTAACAGGTCATTCATAGAAAAACCCAACCACAATTACATGGGGCAGGGGGCTAGGAATCCTCCTCCCGTTGTATAATTCTCCTACTCGACGAGACAGAGAAACGAATGAGGGAACGCGAAAGTGGTCCCGGACCCTGAAAATAGGAAATTTAAATGTTGTTTCTGTTCGGACACTGTCTTGTGTCGGCCACCTCCAGCAATGGGGTATGTGCCTGAGTATATACACACAAACATACATACAAGCACATGTTCTGCGCCATCCATTCCCTCTAAGGAAAACCCCACCAACTCACGACCACCACCACATATCGTCCCTTCCACCACCCCGGCACATCCTTCCTCCCTTGAGAAAAGAGAAGTCCTCTTAAATCCTTGCTACGAGCCCACAGCAACTCACTTCTTACCTACCGTCTTACAGTGTGGTTCTGAGAGGCTTGGCTTACTGCCTCCAGCTTTAAGAGACAGATAATTTAACTAGAATTCCATGAATATGTTCTCTGAAGCATTTGTATTTTGCTGCTTGAATTCAAAATAACGTTTTCAGTAAGATATCCTCCTGTTCACATAATTCATGCTACTGCTAGGTTAAAGAGAAAACTAGAAATATATACTATATATATTATATACTATATGTTAAAGCTCCTCGGTGGTCAGGTGGTTTGGGTGCTGGAGTGCTGCACTACTGGCCTGGGTTCGTGCCCTAGCTGGGTCATGATTTAACATATTAATATAACTAAGCAAACCGCCAGTCTAAAGTTTGTAAAGGCCCACTTACATTATAGTCAAATCCTCATGTATATTATATGAATCCAATAGGTAACATAACACATAAATATATATATTTTTTAATGTTCTATGTGACTGAGGGAGACAGAAGGCAGAACTGCCTGTAGCGAGTGCCTCCCCCATAGTTGAAAGAGTGACAGGGCCAAAATCAAGGGACGTTCAAGCCAAAATGCATGGACACACGGAGTTTGAAGCAATTTAAGT
>CM064535.1:29474397-29476022 GCA_032716605.1 Paralithodes platypus
TAAAGGGTCAAGCAAATTGTCAAGTTCGTTGGCGCTACCTATACCTACAGCAATACCATAGCTACCATGATTATCACCACTGGTGCAGTACCAGCCCCACCACCTCCACAAACACAAACTAAACACACAAAACACTGTTTATGATACTTCAGGCTTGATTTTCATTATATTGGCATTGATGCAGTTTAATTTAAAAAAAAAAAAAAAAAAAAAAAAAAAAAAAAAAAATCAATGCTCAAAACCAGGAACCAATCATGAGGTCAATACCACATATACAGTATACAGTACATGAAAACAAACAAGAATCCCTGGAATTAATAGAATATAGATTATGTATAAAGTTGTTGTATTGGCTGATAGCATACTGTAATTACGATTGTGTCACCGGAGGGTCAACTCTCGACATCTCAATTATTAGTTGTAAAAACCACTGCCACATTTATAGGTTATAGACACGTGGGCCGTCAGCGAGCTAATTGACGATAACAATATTATTAACAATCATATTCACACGTCTGTTTTATGTATTATATTTGTAATGTATTTTGTTACTCTAAATTCATTCTCATTATGCTCTTCATTATGATTGTGTGAGTGTGTGTGTGTTTGTGAGTGAGTGAGTGAGTGAGTGAGTGTGTGTGTGTGTGTGTGCGTCAGCAATGGAGGTGGGAACGACGAATGCCATATACTGTATATGTTCTGCTGTTAGTATGCCTGTGTGCGTGTGTGTGTACTGTATGTATGTGTCTCTATGTGTGTTTGTGTGGGAGGACGAAAGAGTCGATTGCGTGTGTGTGTGTGTACGCGTGTATACTTAGGTGCCTGTGTGCGTGTGTGTACGGGACCTGTGTATATGAGAGTACCAATTAGTGAGAGAAAATTTATGTTACTGTGTCTATGTGTGTTGACTTTGAACACGGGATAATCTCCTCCCCTAACGCCTAGCAGTTAAGGGGAGGCAGACCGTTTTTCTGGACCCCCTTCTCCCTAATGCTTAGCCCCACTAGTTTTGAGATTATAAGACGTTCGGCCCATTAGTTTGGCGATTTTAACACCTTTCACCCCATTTCGTTGTCAATTTTAAGACCTTTCGTGCCATTTAGGTGTCGATATTTTCCTGGCGAGCGAAAGCGAGCCTGCAATTTTAAGAGGAACCGGCCTTCGGCCAGGATATATTTCTACCGAAAAATGTACAAATTTATCTTGAAGGGGGTCTAGGGGGTGTTTTGCTAAGCTTGATGGAGGTCTAGGGTGGAAACTAAACAAATATATGAATACATGAATTAATAGACCAAACAAACGGTCTGCCTCCCCTTAATTGATTGATTTCTTTGTAACATAAGAGTCATACTTTGATGTTCTATATCATAAAGCCCTCATATTAATTCACACCATATATACAGTATATTGAATGGCTAAAATAGTAGCGGATATTAAAGTAATAATATAATAATTGATATGGTATTGGGGGGGGGGGGGAGGGGGTTGAGGAGGGAAGCTATAATTGGAGTGCAATGTTTATACTAGTCCAAATACACCGACCAACACACAATAGAATCACTCTTGTTGTCTCCTACACACTACAGGCAAGTCATATCACAAGACTATAGAAGCTGTGACTTATA
>CM064535.1:29476122-29496122 GCA_032716605.1 Paralithodes platypus
GTACTTACACACACACACACACACTACATACACAAAGAACACATCTCTCCTTCTTTACCTTTCCACAAGAGCAGTCACCGATCACAAACTACAACAACACACACACACACACACACATACACAAAAAATACATAGTCGTACCTTCTAGCGATTTCCGGCAACCCTCATTAAGTAAACAAACACGCACGCACGAACGCACACCCTGACGAAACTTGAAGTGACTTTCCTTAAGGGGGGTCACCGGCTTTATTTCATCTTTATCCCGGGATTCGAACTCGGGACACCACATCCAGAGTTTTACCGCCATCAATAGGGAAAGTTGTGTTTTGTTTGTACAGTGTTTTATATCGAACACAAAATGCATTACGGTGAATATATAGATATATAGATAGATTAGGCTTCAAATAATAAGAAAAGAATAGTAGTAGTTTCGGTGACGAGTGCCGAACAAGGGCGGAATAGGAGAGAGAGTGTGTGTGTGTGTGTGTGTGTGTGTGTGTGTGTGTGTGTGTATTTACCTAATTGTATTTACCTAATTGTAGTTTACAGGAGTTGAGCTAAGCTCGTGTTGTCCCGTCTCTCAGTCTACTTTTTATCCAATTTTTTCTTGAAAATATGGATGTTCCTTGCCCCCACCACCTCCTCCTCCAACCCATTCCATTTGTCAATACATCTATAGGGGAAGCTAAACTTCCTGATATCGTTCTTGCAGGTAGGTCTTTTTACTTTGTAGCTGTGGCCTCTAGTTAGTCCTGTATCCATAATTAATATATCCTCACTATCAGCCTCTCCAGCCCCCGGGTACATTTGTACATCATTATCATGTCTCTCCCCTCTCTCTCCTCTTTTTTAGACTCGGTAGATTTAATTTGTCTACGCTCCCTTCATATGGCAGTTCTCTGAGACTTGGAACCAATCTAGTGACTGCTCTCTGGATTCTTTCTAACTTGTGAATATGCTTCTTTAGATGCGGGGACCACACCACTGCTGCATACTCCAATCTTGGTCTAATCATACTCTTCATAATTTTCGCTACCATGGTCTCATCCAAATAGTTCAGAGCAACTTTCATATTCCCGGCCATTGCATACATTCCGCTAAAGAGCTTGTTAATATGTTTCTCCGGCGACAAAGTATCTTGTATAATCAACCCTAAATCTTTTTCTTTTTCGGCCTTGGTAATTTTATTATCTCCCATCCTGTACTCCCAATTTGGTCTATTCACACTTCTTCCCATATTTAACACATGACATTTACTTATATTAAATTTCATTTTCCACTTGGTGCTCCATTCGTATATTTTATCTAAATCCCCTTGCAGCTCCTCACAACTACTTTTATTTGTTAGTTGTCTCATAATTTTTACGTCATCTGCAAACATTGACATGTAAGAGTTTATGCCTATCGGCAGGTCATTCACGTACATAAGGAACATGAGAGGTGCCAACACAGATCCCTGCGGCACACCACTCTCAACTTTCCGCCACGATGAGTAAGTTCCTCTAATGTTGGTCCTCATTTCCCTATCTGTTAAATAGCTCTCCATCCATTTCAGCAAACTCCCCCTGAAACATCCTAGCGTCTCAAGCTTAGATAACAATCTCTTAATTGTGGTACCTTATCGAATGCTTTGGAAAGGTCTAAGTAGACGCAGTCCACCCATCCGCCTCTTTCTTGGAGTACATCTATCACCCTACTGTAATAACATAGCAAACGGGTAACACAAGATGTCCCTTATCTGAATCCAAATTGCTTTGGGGTTATTATTTTCTTTCTCTCCAACATTTTCATCCATCTCTTCCTAATTAGCTTTACACAAATCTTGCATACAATACTAGTAAGTGAAACTGGTCTATAGTTTAGAGGGTCCTCAGGGTTTCCATTCTTGTATATCGGAATGATATTAGCTCTTTTCCATTCAACAGGAACCTGTCCTTTATCTAAGGAAGCTTGAATTATGTCCCTCACTGGCTCCACTAATTGCTCTGCACACTCCTTTAAAAACCCAGGCAGACACTTCATCCGGTCCCATAGCTTTCCTTACTTCAAGTCCTCTCATCGCAGATAACAGTCATCTCTAGTTATTTCAATCTTACTAAGACCACTCTCCAGTACTCCCGCCTGTGGTTCGTCAAAACCTTCCTCTCTAGTAAAAACTGACCCCAAATTGTTATTCATTACCTCACACATGTCCGATACATTTTCATACGTCCTAGCATCAACTCTTAATTTAGTAATTTGTTTCTTTACCTTCAACTTACTGTTTATATATTTATAAAATAATCTAGGTTCACTTTCACATTTATTTACTATGTTCTTCTCATAGTTCATTTTAACTTGCCTAATTATGTTAACATATCTATTCCTCTCCTGTTTATATTTATTCCGATTACTCTCAGTGTTCCTTCTTCTTAATCTAGCCCAAGCTGCATCACGCCTACCCAAAGCTCTTTTGCATTTCAAATTAAACCAATCTTTCTGCTTAGTAAAATTTCCAGTTTTATATCTTGGTACAAACATATTGGTTCCTACTCTATAAATTTCGAGGAATCTACTATTTTTACCTTGTACGTCCCGTTCCTTCAAAATAAGATCCCAATCTACTCCCTCTAAATATCTTTTCAAGGATACATAATCAGCTTTACTATAATTTAATCTGTCATTTATGTAGCTATTGTATAATCTATTGGCATTACTCGGAGGTCAACTTCCATTTTAGTAATAGGTGATCACTTTTACCTACAGGACATAGATAGTTTATATCACTAATTTCGTGAGGATCTTTTGTAAAAATCAGATCGAGTTTAGAAGGTTCGTTATTACCCCTCATTCTTGTTATTAACTTCACATGTTGTGTAAGTACATTTTCCGTAACCAACTCCACTAGCCGACTTCCCCAAGATCTCTGATTTGGCCCTGCATCTCCCGATTCCCAATCAACCTCACTACAGTTGAAATCTCCTACCAAGATCAATCGATTCTTCCTTAAAAGCAATCTTCTCAACGACTGAATCATATCCTCTACCATCTCCTCAAACTCCAACTCCCTCCATGCTCTGGTCTTTGGTGGCATGTAAGCTACTGCTATGTCTAGCTTTTTTCCTTCTATATCATTGAGTTCAACTGCCATTATTTCTGCCTTGTCATTATTTAACTCCACGTGCTTTGCTGTCATAGGGTTCTTAACTAATACTGCCACTCCACCTCCCCTTTTACCCTTTCTATCAACACTTTCTCCATAATTATATCCTTCACTAAACACTATGTTGCTGTCAAAGTCCTGGTTCAGCTTTGTCTCTGTCCAAAAACAGACTATCTGTGGTTGATCTTTTCTTAATATATTATCTAACTCTACCTTTTTACTGTTTATTCCATCTATATTAGTGTAGTAGCACAGTATATTTGAATCCACCTCCTTGTTTCTCTTCCCTCTCTGCCTCCTACCAGGTTCACCTCCTCCTCCTCCATCCCTTCCCTGACCCAGTTCCACCTCCCCCACTAATTCTATTCTCCTCCCCCCTCTCTCTCCCTCTGTTCCACCCTCTCCACCACATCCTGGCTCTCTCTCCGGTCCCCTGCTCCCTGCATTATCTCTCGCTCCGTCTCCTTGCTTTGACTTCGTACTTGTCTCTCTGTCTCTTTCCCTAACACTCCTCTTACTTTCGGTTCGTGGTGGCTCCTGATGTACCACTTCCTTACTTGCCCTTCCCTTATTCTCCAAAAAAATTTCTTCTTTTGCTCTTCAGACAACTTTCCATTCTCTTCATCAGCCTTAGCTTGGAGTTTCCTTAACTGTTCTCGTTCTTCTACACTTAGGTCCTTTTTTACCCTTATATGATTCAGCTCTGTCGAATTTAATTTCCAGCTCACATTGGCTACTGCTTCTGCGTTGATCTAAACTTTAGTTCCACTCTTAGTGGTCCTCATCTCGCCCTTCTTATATATTCCTAACCTTCATCACCTCCTCCAGTTCTTTTACCCATCCATAAACCCTCGTCTAAGTACTCCAGTATCCCCCTTGACTTTCACAACATCCCTTTTCCTTTCTTACCTTCATATCTGCCAGGTGCTCTTCCACATCTCCAAAGATTACTACACACTTACCTCTATCTATTGTCTCTCTCACTACCTTCTCTTTCTTCTTTAAAACTTGCACTACATTTTTTTCAAACTCTTTCTTTTCCTTTTCTCTCTCTTCCTTCTGCTCCTTCACAATTTCTTCAAGGGCTACCATCGTGGCACTCTCTACCCTTGTCCACTCATTTTTTACCTCACTAATTCCTTTACTTCCTCACTCAGGTGGCCCTCATATCCTTAAGCTGAGCCTTGAGTGCCACATTTTCCGACGCTAACTCGTCTACTCTGGCCATCACTGCCTCTAGGCTGTCACTTACTGGCCTAGGCCTATCCACCCCGCTAGTAAACCACACATATCGGACAAAACTTCTACTTTAGCCCCTAACTCCTTCCTCCAATTTTCCATCACTCCCCTCCATCTCACAAGACCCATTAATTGTTTTTTCATACTTGCCAACTGATCATCCTTGTCCTCGGTGATAAAGCCTTCAAATTCATAATCCTCCTCATCCCCAGCTAGGCTTTCACGCCTTCCCGCCATCGCGAGGTGGTCGTCTGCCAGCCTAAAAACAACAATCGCCCCACTATCCCATCTCACTCCAGGAACTGTTTTACTTAATCCATATTTTCAATTACTTGGAATATCCAATTAAATCTGAATTGCTCATAAAACACCTAATTACTTATTGAAATGCACATATAAATTTCCGGGACAACACTTAGACACTCCTATCAACTTCACACAAGGTAACTCATTATCGGGGAGCAGCTGCGAGGTGTTGACAGCTCGGAGGTCGGCGGAGGAGTAGGAGTGTGTGTGTGTGTGTGTGTGTGTGTGTGTGTGTGTGTGTGAGAGAGAGAGCCCATACGTGAGTGCTCTTCAGCGGAGTAAAAATGTGTATATACTGTGTATGTGTGACTGTGTATGTGTGACTGTGTATGTGTGAGTGTGTCTGTGTGAGTATGTGTGTCTGTGTGTATGTAGATAAATAATGCAGAAAGATAGATAGATCATTGTAGATAGACAGACAGATAGATATAATTTTATATTTATATATATACTGTATAATTATATAAAGGGATATTTACATTGAATTACATAGCTACACTGAACATGCAGACCTTACGATGCAAACGAGGTGGTCAGAGAGAGAGAGAGAGAGAGAGATAATGATATAGCATATGTTTGAAGAAGGCTGGTACTGGTATAAGTGAATGAAAGCGGAACAGGAGTATGTGTGAGTGTGAGTGTGTGTGTGAGCTAACGTGAGAGCTCTTCAACGATACTTACATGTGGTTTCTGTGTATATATATGAAAGAGAGAGAGAGAGAGAGAGAGAGAGAGAGAGAGAGAGAGAGTGTGTCATGATAAAGAAAGTATGACAAAGTGAGTGGTATATGAGAGAGAGAGAGAGAGAGAGAGAGAGAGAGAGAGAGAGAGAGACAGAGAGGGAGGAAGACAAAGACAGACAGAGAGAGAGAGAGATAAACAGAAACAGATATACAGAGAGAGAGAGAGAGAGACAGACAGAGAGGGAGGAAGACAGGACAGAGAGAGACAAAGATAAACAGATACAGAGAGAGAGAGAGAGAGAGAGAGAGAGAGAGAGAGAGAGAGAGAGAGAGACAGACAGAGAGGGAGGAAGACAGACAGAGACAGACAGAGCGAGAGAGATATATGAAAGATACCTTCTCTTTTTTTTTTACAAGGACCCATCTATACCCTACTTCACTTCACCCGACCCTAAACACCAATAATATAGTTTTATCGAGAAAGGTAGAAAGTTGGGGGGGGGGGGGTTATTTCTTCTTTACTGTCACATAAAACAAAACTAAGTTCTCGGTGGACTAGAGAGACCTATGGCTGACAAACTAGAGAGACCTATGGCTGGCAAACTAGAGATTTTTCCTATTTAGTCTCAACATTCAGTTTCTTGGGCTAAGGGGAGATTTCCACTTGAGGGATTTTTTTCTTGACTCCTTTCTCCCTCATGTTTAGCCCCATTGCTTTTCTAATTTTAAGACGTTCTCTCCATTATTTTGACGATTGTAAGAACCTTCGACCCATTTCTGTCAATTTTAAGACCTTTCGTGCCATATAGGTGTCGATTTTATCCTGGCGAGCGATAGCGAGCCTGTAATTTAAGAGGAACCGGCTTTCAGCCGGGAAATTTTTCTACCGAAAAATGTACAAATTTATCTTGAAAGGGGCTCAAGGGGTGTAATCTTAAGCTTGATGGAGGTCTAGAGACCAAACTAAAAACCTCCCCTTAATGTGTCTTTTCTGCCCTACAGCAATTTTAATATTATGTATTTATTTATTTTTGGGTGGGGTGGGTCGTTCTTTTTGGGTGGGTCGTTCTTTTTCGTATTTGTTATTTTTTCCGGTATATTGAGGATCCCTGGAAATTAGGGCCAACAGTAACTGTTTACCAACCCTTCAGAGCCATCGATATTTCTGTGAGCTACTGAATTCTTACATTACTTATTTAATTGCTATACATGGTCTGACCGTCGCAAATGTATTACTGTATAAGAGGTATGTACTGTGTAATGTGATAATAGTCTCCCTATAAACGGCACCGCCACCATCTCCGCGACAGTCGTATGTCTAGACACTGTCTACTGACTGAACAAGTGACGTAAAATAATCAACCAATGGCGTTGGAATTCGGTGGATGACGTCACACCCATTTAACCAATCACCTGCCACGCACAACTGCGCAGATTTTCCATAATGCAGTTTTTGGACAAGGGAGGCCTGAGGGGTGCCCGCTTAGTCAGCCATGGCTTCATCCATCAGATGCTCTCACACGTTCATCGATTGTGTGTGTGTGTGTGTGTGATTGTCTATCATATCCAGTTGATATATATTTTGAGGACTATCAGAAGTGAATATTTGCGTATTATCCAAGGAACGTCGGAAGTGAGCATTTACCCATTATCCAAAAATAGGGTAGTTAGGGGAAATGAGGTTATGCCCCCTTCTGTTTAAATATATGAGGATTTCAATAAGTCCTGGGAGGTGGGTGAGTGAGAGGGGGGGTCCGAAGCCATGAACATATTTAACAAAGAAGTAGGCTATGGACATAATTAGACTTATATAACTTACAATCATCGAGGTGAGCGAGTTTGGTCCAGGCAGTAATATTGTCCGTTGTCGAGACTCGTAAGTAACTCGACAGTTTAGGTTAAGTAAACATACTGGAAGTTCAAATTAGGCGCCAGTACTAGGCTAAGTTATATATCTATATAAAAGATATATACTATTTCGTATTAAGTTTATATGGGTTTATTATCCATTATTATATCGGGTTGTCATCATAATAAATCCGGTATATCTTGTAGTTAGTTAAATGACGCATTGGTAGATAAGATAACTGCGCATGCGTCATTCTTGGAACTGGCGGGTTCATCGCCACAAACCTCAGACTCGCTTTACCTACGCCGCTCTTCTAGCCGCTCCAATACAACCACCTGTTTCCTGCTAAGTCATCCTAATTCTTATATCTTAGTGGCCACTATATCTTCTATCTATTCCTACCACTATCATTGAGCTATCTATCCCTATCAACCAATAAAGTAAGTTAACTCTTGCGAGTTTATAGGTAAATTCCGCTTTGTTTACTCTTGAATTCTCACATCCGTAATAAGTAGCAAGGGTAAGATCCTGTGTAGCGGGGAGAACTGTTTCAGATGCCTATTTACCCTCTCACATCCTGACGCGATTTTTGAGCCTATTAGGGATACTTTAAAGCCTTTGTTACCGTCAGGGGTATCTATAAACCTTTAGTGTGTTTACTTCAACCTCTGCAGTTGTCTTTGAGTTAGCTGTGGGCAGAAAACTAATTTTGGAGAGGTAATTATAACAGTGAGAGTAATCTATTTCTTATTGCTAATCTGGCAACCTCTGCGTCCTATGGTCGTGAGAGGGGTTTACTAAGAAACATTGAACATACCCAAAACGTAACCTAACCTAGTATATTAGTGGACTATTTATGAATGTAAAAGGTAAAAATATATTGTAACGTTACCACATGATTGAGATATAGGTACATGTCTACACGTAACCCGCTACACAGGATTATACTTATCAAACATTAGCCTTACCTTATGATGATGATCGGTGTCAGGTGTATCCCGGCTCACTAGATGAACTTCCGGTGCTGTATCGTATGCTGTTTAACCTTCCGTCAACTTCATTAACCCTTTCAGTTGCAGCGACGTCTTATTTATTTGATTTCAGCTACAATTAGACGATTTTATGAAGCTTAGGAAGAGTATATGATCACTAAAAGGATTATTTAATATAGCCTGTAGCATAGACTGCAGTAGATCTGGACTGGACACGAAAATGGAACTTTGCAGTAAGGGACCCAAAATCGGAGAACGAACCCTCAAGTTCGAACCTCGAAACCGCGAAAATTTGATATTTTCGCGGTTTCGAGGTTCGAACTTGGGGGTTCGTTCTCCGATTTTGGGTCCCTTACTGCAAAGTTCCATTTTCGTGTCCAGTCCAGATCTACTGTAGTCTATGCCTGTAGCCTTTAAATTGGTCGACGTCCTCCTTCCCAAGCAGAACGAAATCGTCTAATAGTTGCCAGAATATAGAGCAAAGGGTGTCACCGGTACTGAACTGTTCACCTTGCGAATCACAACGACCAGTCCTTCCCAAGCTGAATTAAATCGTCTGCAGGTCACCAGCATAGATTATTACAATAAGTTTCCATTTGATTCAAGAGTTTATAACAAATGTAAATAGAATCCTCAGGAGCGACTGCGTGCACCTCCCTTCACGACTCGATTTCAACTGGCTGGGTATTGAATTGGTCTGGAGGTTTCGAGACAGTAGCTCGAAGCCCTTTCACTTATATTTTGTTATTATAACTATATTTAGACAAGTATATGCAGCTTAGGAAGGATCTGTGGTAGCTGAAGGAGTTGATTAAGATAGTTCGAAGCCTTATAATTGCTAGCCTTATAAAAGCCTTATAATTGCCTTATAATTCTTAAGCAGAATAAAGTCGATTAGTAGTAGCCAGAATAAGTATCGATTGGTCTGGCTTCGAACTACTGTCTCGAAACCTCCATCCCACACTTAATCCTTTCTGTACCAGCGACGTCCGTTATATTTTCTATTATAACTATATTTAGACGAGTATATAAAGCTTAGGAAGGATCTGTGTTAATCATAAGGGTTGAGTGAGATAGTTCGAAGCCTGTCAATTGCTGGAGGTCCTTTCTAAACTGAATACAATTGTCTAACAGTAGCCAGAAAAAAGTTAAAAAGACGTCGCCGGTACAGAAGGGGTTAAGGATGCAACTATGTAACAAGGATTAGCATATCGTATATATAGACAGTATATATATATATATATATATATATATATATATATATATATATATATATATATATATATATAGATATATATATATAGATATATAGAGAGAGAGAGAGAGAGAATGAGTGAGAGACAGAAAGAAAACGAGAGCAACCACAATAACACAGCAGGTAGGACTATACCAAATCAAACACACACTTCCTTCAGTATAATGACTTGTCTTTATTAATCAGAGTAAAAATATACGCGCTTCTCTCCTTCCGTAATAAGCCTGCAGACTACATATTAATACAGCAGACTACATAATAATACAGCAGACTACATAATAATACAAGCAGACTGGTGAATACAGGAGCTACGTCAACGAGAGGCGCGGTACAGTTCAAAGCTCTGTATTTAAGGGGGGTCACCGGCTTTTTTTTTTATCTTTCTCTGGATTGTATCCATTCGGCCTCATTCAACCAACTATTTAAGACGTTTATCCCCATCCAGATGTCGATTTTATTCCTAGCGAGCGATAGCGAGCCAGCATTGTATGAAAGTATCTGGCTTCGCCAGATATTTTTCTATCGAAAAATGTACAAATTTAGCTTGCTGTCAAAACAAAATAGATGTATGCTGGCTCGCTACGGCTCGCCAGGAAAATATTAACCCCTGGATGGGGGTAAACATCTTAAAACAGTAGGCTGAATGGGGACGAATGGATACAAACCAAAGAGAGAGGGAGAGAAAGAGAAAACAAAGCAAGGTGGGCTCCCTTAAGTATCTTGTAATCCAACTATCTAAGAAATGGTAATAGGCGCGGAAATAGAAGCTTTGTAACCTTATGTATTTTACTTACTTGACAAATAAGCCAAAGTGCGGGTACTGTATTGACCCCGGGTACTTGGAGGGTCGATACAGCAGCACACACTGTAACCGTAGCGATACAAAGCAATACAAATGAAACAGACAGTCCCGCCGCTTTCCGAGACAGTACCGCTTCGGGATGTTTTTGGCGCGAAAGACCAAAACCAAGAATGTTTTGGCGCGAAAGGCCAAGACCAAGAATCAGTACCATCTCACCACCGCGGACTGGATCGTAATACTTTATTATGCATGCTTATCATTCCATAAACATAATTTATTCTCTAAACTAAACGTATCTTAAGAAACCATAATAGCAAAGTGACCTTCTGAGTGGGCAAGAAGGAAACGATGTTGCCAAATCTACGCCGGAATTGGAACTGTGAGAAAGCGATCTGGCAGCGCAAGGTTTTTTGTCTTCTGAGTGGTGTGCAAGAGGGAAATTTATGCAACATTGTCAAATCTACTACACCGGAAATGGAACTGTGAGACAGCGATCTGGCAACGCAGGGTTTGTTGTTGTTTTCACTCCTTCCCGCTGTTCCCTCTCCGTTGTTTAGTATCCCCGAGTAAACAAACGGAGAGCAAGCGGGATAAACATGCAATAAACACACACACACACACACACACAGGAGAGAAGATGAGTGTTAAAAGTTAGCTAGAGTTAGTTTAACCCATTCAGTACCAGGGACGTCCTTTTCATCATATTCTGGCAAATATCAGACGACTTTTTTCAGCTTAGGAAAGACCTCTAGCAATAATAAGGCCTCAAACTATCTCAGCCAACCCTTTTAACTACCACAGATCCTTCCTAAGATGCACAATATCGTCTACATTCGGTATAGCTGGAATAAAATTACAAACGTCGCTGGTACTCAAGGGGTAAAGAGTGAGTTAGCTTGGTGTCCGGAGGTAGCAAAGCGCGGCAACCACGGAGGCAATTTGATAGGTGGGAGGTGTGTCGGCCAACAGCCAATAAGATAGATTTCCTCCCTGCGCTGAGTTATGATTGGTCAGTTCCGGGAGGTCCGAGACTACACTGTACAACTCGGATCAATACGATTCTGACGTTTCGAAATCGTTTCAAATCCAAATTAAATAGTAACACCCCGTTCTTAACATTAATCATCGACTACAAACCCCAATGCACTTGAATAAACTAATGAAAGCATATGGTCCTCCCGGGATTCGAACTCGGGAACCACACCCAGATCATAAGCATCTAAACCATTACACCACCAACACAGACGCTTCGGACGTTTCGAAACCATTTACAATCCAAATGAAACCCAAACGCTAATCAGGGTTAAAATCACGATCCCCCGAAAGAAACAAATTACCGAATGAAATAGCACACGACTTATTAACTAATATTCCATTAGTTTCAGAAGCAAAGTGGGTTCATTAGACTTCAAATTAAGGGCGACTGAATTAAAACAAAGAAACTATTAAATTTCACACGACTTTTTAATAAATATTCCATTTCCAGAAGCAAAACAATGGCTTAATTTGGATCTCCTCACTCTCTCAACTTTTGGGGAGACACTTGTTACAGGCAGTTTTGCCTTTTGTCTCCTTCACACACACACATATATATATGTATATATATATATATATATATATATACTGTATACAGTATATATATATATATATATATATAGAAAACAATTAAGGATTCGAATATCTGCCATGTGAAAGGAAAAACTAGCAAAGAAAATTGGATTGATGGACTCGCGTTCTATGTTATTGTTTGAGTGGTTCTAGCCATTATATGGAGGCTGGTGTGGCAGGAAGGGGTTGTTTTATGATGGATGTGGTGGTGGGTGGGTGGGGGGAGATGATCACGAGGCCAGCGGGTTATTAATACTATCACCATTCTCTCTAGTCAGTCTTGACGCTATGTTTGACGTGCAGTGTGCTGGCTCAATAATCCAGAAGGGTTGATAGCCTCTGAAGTCGTATTTTAACTAACACGATAGGACACGAGGTGCTGGAGTTCTCGAAAAGAGGCTCCAGTCCTGACGCTATTTTTGACTTACAGGGTGCTGGCTTAATAATCTAGAAGGGTTGATAGCCTCTGAAGTCCTACACTAAGTAACTAACAAGCTTTATGTAATATGGCGATGGAGTTCCGTTATATAATAGACAAATACAGTTTGAAAATAAGGGGTAAACGAACGAACGAACAATAATACTTTGATAGGAATTTGTCCACGGTAATTAGTTTGTATCCATTCGTCTCCATTTAGCCTACTGTTTTAAGACATTTATCCCCATCCAGGTGTCGATTTCTTCCTGGCGAGCGATAGCGGTTACCGAAGCTTTGCCCCTCGGAACAAGAAGGACGGCTTGAAACGATAGAATAGCGATCAGAACCACCCAGAAGGCCTCTCAAAAAAAAAAAAAAAAAAAAAAAAAAAAAAAAAAACACACACACACACTAATTCACACCAAGCTTTCCCTCTAATACAGTCTTATCTAGATACTATAGTTTATTCGCTGTAAGTAAGCGAGAAATCATGACCTCTATCCTCTGTAACTCAAAAAGGGCTAGAGCAAATTGGCTGCACATTTCTACATCTATTCCTTGACGGACTCTTCCCAAATGGTAGAAATATTAGCTCGATTACTCTAGTCGTTTTTGAGTTACAGAGGTTAGAGGTCATGATTTCTCGCCTACTTACAGCGAATAGACTATAGCCAATATAATATGCTTTCTTACCTATCTATATATATTTATATATATTATTTATATAGCATGTATACCTCACAAATACACGTGAGCTAATAAATGTCTATATACTCCCTGGCGGACTCGTTCTGAATGTCGGAGGTTCGAGTCCGGGTGAGAGTATAATAAACACTTATTTATTTATATATATATATATACTTTGTTATAGTCTAGAGTCTAGTGTTACAATATAGTCTCCTAGTTAACCCCTTCAGGATCATGACGCATTTTAGGACCATTTACTCTGGTTATCAGTAGACGATTTTATTCAGCTGAGGAAGAACCCCTGGGAGCTGAAGATCGGATGTTTACAGAAGTTCTAGAAGATAATTTTGAAGTGGCCAGATCAAAAATAGCCTCCTATAGTCCGTTCATTCTAGGTTGGGCAAAAATTGTAACCTCCTCTAACCTCTGTAACTCAAAAAGGGCTAGAGCAGATGAGCTTTCAATTACCCCACCTATTCCCTAACCTAGTCTTCCTATGTGGTAGAAATATTAGCTCGATTACTCAAGTCCTTTTTGAGTGATGAGAGGTTAGAAGAGGTTACGATTTCTGCCCATCCTAGAATGATCAGACTATAGTATTTACCCCTCTGCTTCCTAGATATCCACGGCATAAAATCCTCTATCGGTGGCCAGAACTAACGGCCAAATTGCGTCATAATCCTGAAGAGGTTAATAATTATGTACAGTAAATTAGGGAGCCCACCTCGCTTTTTTTTATCTTTCTCTCCCTCTCTCCTTGGCTTGTATCCAATCGGCCCCACTCAGCCTACTGTTTTAAGACGTTTATCCCCATCCAGGTGTCAATATTTTCCTGGTGAGCGGTAGCGAGCCAGCATATATATATTTTTGTTTTGACAGCAAGCTAAATTTGTACATTTTTCGATAGAAAAATGTCTCCGGCGAAACCGGTTTGCTCCATACAATGCTGTCGAGCGATATCACCTGGATGGGGATAAACATCTTAAAATAGTTGGCTGAATGGGGCCGAATGGATACAAGCCAGAGAAAGAGAGAAAAGGAGAGAAAGATAAAACAAAAGCAGGTGACCCCCCTTAATAGAGACTTCCCGTATGGTGGGTCATTTAGGTGATACAAGCAGCCGCTTACGGACCAATATACCTGTTGTTGCTTGCTTTTCCTTATACCCCTTTTGTATAGACGTGTGTGTGTGTGTGGGTGTGTTTATGTGTGTGTGTGTGTGTGTGTGTGTGTGTGTGTGTGTGTGTGTGTGTGTGTGTGGAGTGCTGGGGGTAAATTGTCATGGCAAAATAGAACCTACTGTACAGTAAATACCCATTTTGCGTGTGTATGTGTGAGTGTGTATGTGTGTGTGTGTGTGTGTGTGTATGTATGTGTGTGCTTGTGTGTATGGAGTGCTGGGGTGCTGGTGGTAAATTGTCATGGCAGAATAGAACCTTAACTCTCCATTATTATGGGTGTTGCCTTAAGGGGAGGGATTTGTTTTTTTCTCTGGACCCCCTTCTCCCTCATGTTTAGCCCCATTAGTTATGAGATTGTAAGACGTTCGCACCATTAGTGTTGGCGATTTTCAGACCTTTCACCCCATTTCTTTGTCAATATTAAAACCTTTCGTGACATTTAGGAGTTGGTGGTTTCGCTCGCCAGTAATTTAGGAGTCGGCCTTTGGCCGCAACATTTTTCTACCGAAAAATGTACAAATTTATTTCGAAGGGGTTTTGGGTTTTATTTGAAAGCTTGATAGAGGTCTAGGGAGCAAACTAAATGAATACATATAATAGAAAAATAAAAATAATAAATAGATATAATACCCCCCCCCCAAAAAAAAATAAAAAATAAAAATAAATAAATAAATAAATAAATAAAATGAAGCTAGGTATATATATGCACGATTATCAAACCTCTTCCCTTTAAGCAACTCATGGCGTCGCGTTTGTGTAGGCTCAAGCGGTAGCAAGCCTGTCAACTCACTCGGGTCAAGTTGAGTTAGTTGCGATAGTCTTGCTAGCTCTGTCTCCAATGCAACTCGGGTCAACTTGGGTCAACTCGTGTCAATTCGGGTCAACTTGTGTCAATTCGGGTCAACTCGGATCAATTCGGGTCAACTTGGATCAACTTAGGTCACCTCGGGTCAACTAGGGTCAATTCGGGTCAACTTAGGTCACCTCGGCAACCTTTAGAATGCAAGACAAGTTGAGTTAGTTGCGATAGTGTTGCGAGCTCTCTCTCCAATACATGGCTTAAGGGGAGATGGGTCGTTTTTCTGGTCTCCTTTCTCCCTCGTGTTACGCCTCATTTGTTATGAGATTATAAGACGTTCGGCCCACTAGTTGGCAATTTTAACACCTTTCTCCCCATTTTGTTGTCAATTTTAAGATCTTTCGTGCCATTTACTGTAGGTGTCGATTTTTTCCGAGCCAGAAATTTTAAGAGGAAACGGCCTTCGGTCACAACATTTTCCTACCGAAAAATGTACAAATTTATCTTGAAAGGTGGTCTAGGGGGTGTTTTTCTAAGCTTAAGTTGATGTTGGTCTAGCGAGGAAACTAAGAAATATAGGAATAAATGAATGACAAGAGTTGCTACCGCCTGACCCCACACTTAGCGACCTATGCTAAAACACTCAACATGAAAATGATCAACAGCAGAGAAGAAACGTACTTAAAATAAATATATATATTTATATCCGAATATAGCACACTTTTTATAACTATACATACCGTCATACTCATAATTAAATATATTTGTATGACTAATTTTCAACATTTCACCTATTCTGATAAATTTTATGTATATGGAGTAAATGATATCTTAGTGTTTCTATTCAGACATAGACAATAATTATTAGACATACTTTACATACATAATTAAAGATATCTGTACGACTCTTATTTTCAACATCTCGCCTATCCTGATATATTTTATGTAAAAGGAGTAAATGATATCTTAGTGTTTCTATTCAGACATAGACAATAATTATTAGACATACTTTACATACATAATTAAAGATATCTGTACGACTCTTATTTTCAACATCTCGCCCATTCCGATATATTTTATGTAAATGGAGTAAATGATATCTTAGTGTTTCTGTTCAGACATAGACGTAATTTACATATGGGATGGTGAAAGACATAATACTGTTTCTGTATACTCATATTTTACCATTATGCATTACATAATTAAATGTTCGAACGTCTAAAAAATATCTAGGCATATTTTCGTATTCGCATTTCCCGTTTGTCATATATACTTGATTTGTTTATATAATTTATATATTTATAATATATATTATTATGTATTATTATATGTTATCAATGCTATTAATTACTATACAGATGCTGGTATGTACGCACTTTCTACTTCGCCTTAGTTCATATGGCTATAATGGTCAAAATTAGTATTATATACAGTATAAGCTGTTCTTTCGGCCTATACACCTTCAGCTTATCATAATGTTCTTGTATTCTTGTATTCTACTGTACCAAGCGTCCCATGCCCTAAGCTTAAGGGGAGATTTCCACTTGAGGGATTTTTTTCTTAACCCCTTTCTCCCTCATGTTTAACTCCACTGCTATTGAGATTTTAAGACGTTCGCCCCATTAATTTGGCGATTTTAAAACTTTCGCCCCATTTCTGTCAATTTTTAGAAATGTTGTGCCTTTTAGGTGTCGATTTTTTCCTGGCGAGCGATAGCGAGCCTGTAATTATTATGTTCTATCCAACAACCAATTCTACTCCTAAAATCGATTGTAAGAGGAAACGGCCTTCGGCCGGGACATTTTTCTACCGAAAAATGTACAAATTTATCTTGAAGGGGGTCCAGGGAGTGTAATTTTTAAGCTTGATGAAGGTCTAGGGTACAAACTAAATACCTCCCCTTAAGGCAGTGTCACACGAGCGATAATCTACCTTCGATCTAGTTTCCGAGATCAATGTGAAAGGGCCTCAAAATAATACGAGACAAGACTTGCTCATCGAAAATTGCCGGGAAATACGATCGTGTGACACTGTCTTCACAATACTGACATGTTGGAAAGCTAATACACCTCATAATGCATAATACTGGCATATAAGAAAGGCATTACAACTCATAATTTAGTAAGTGTTTCTACTCTGTGTATAAACTTCGCTGTATCAGTACTACTACATTAATTATGGGTCGTATATTTTTCTAATGAATAAACAGTAGTGGTGACAATTTGTCCGCTCGAAATTGTGTAGAATAAAGAAATAACAATGCCTAATATATAATATATATAGGCTATATATATATACCTGTACAACCTTCATCTCTTAAGAAATTAAACTTAATTGTGTAGAATAAAGGAATAACAATGCCTAATATATAATATATATAGGCTATATATATAAATATACAACCTTCATCTCTTAAGAAATTAAACTTAAGCTTAAATTAAAGCTATGCGATTTATTTTTTCAATTATACAGAATATATTAGTTTTTTGTTAACATATAGTGTATCAGTAAAGAAATATGTAAATGGGAACTTTTTACTTATATTGTATCAATAAAGACAAAATGTAAGGGCAACAAATATTAATTGGAGTGCATGGTGCAAAGGATAAGGAGAGGCTTTTATTTATTCTGGACCCCCTTCTCCCTCATGGTTAGCCCCATTAGTTTAGGTATTTTAGACGTTCGGCCTCCCTCTGGTTAAGCCTTCTTCTTCATCCGGTATCTTCCCTACGAAATAATTATGTGACCTGCCCAAGACCATTTCCTCTTTTTTCTTAATATATAATAATTAGCAATTACGCAAAATAAATAAAGTCGCCCTTGCATTATTGTCGCCAAATGTTCACCTAAATGATCGCCATATATTCCTATAACACTTAGACTCAATTGGCTACTCTCAGTTTTCACACATTTGGGTTATAGCATATTCACCCCTTCTGTACCGGCGATGTCCTATTGAATTTAATATACTATTAGACGATTGTATTCAGTTTAAAAAGGGCCTCCAGCAATTAACAGGCTTTGAACTATCTCGCTTAACCCTTTAAACTACCACAGATCCTTCTTAAACTGCACAAAATCGTCTAAATATATTTTGAATAAACTGTAACAGACGTCGCCGGTAAAGAAGGGGTTAATACGGTAATAGGCATGGCGATATTATATTTGATCTTTTGAAACAAGTGGCGACATTTATACACTGGCGACTCCTGTGTGTATGACGGCAGCAAAGGGATACAAACACACGTGAATAATAGGCCCGCTCACACACGGTAAAGTCAATACGCAAACAATAGGTAAACACTCAAACACAAACTCCGGCTGCCACGCTCGCCTTTGAATTTGAACTTTTGACGGTTATGGCAGTTATAACGGTTCTAGCTTTTGAATTTAAACTTTTGACGGTTATGGCAGTTATAACGGCTCTAACTGATTGAACCCCGGAGAGTTTCCACCGTACAGTTTTTCTTTCACAAATTATAACTTTCCGTCCGATCACAGAGTTAAGCCGGTGTCACACGAGCGCTTTTTCCAGCAATTTTCGATGAGCAAGTTTTTTCTCGTACTATTTTGAGGCTTTTCTGCATTGAATTCGGAAAATAGACGGAAGGTCGATTATGTTAGGTGGCTGATTTGCGATGTAACTTAAATATTAAAGATGTCAGACTACAATTGCTCGTAAATATTGACGGAAAAATCGCTCGTGTGACTCCGGCTCTATGTTGGTGGCTCCCGTATATGCTGCTGTTCTTGGCGATAACACACAGGTACAGTTGCTATCAGAACTCCCTGGATGCGCTTCTTAACCCATAAAGTGCGATAGGCCTCACGGAAGGCGCGGTATTTAAACATGATTAAAAACAAAAATTCCAATACCATACTAGTGCCGGGAAATGTCTCAAAATTGCATGACACATAGAAAGTAGTAGTATCTCCCTATACCACATCCTCCCCGCCTCTTCCCCTTTATACTCCACCCCTCTCCCTCCCTCCCTCACCCTGACCTTCTATTTTGTCCATTATTGTGCAGTCTATGGGTTAAGGGGGGGGGGGGGGGGTTGTGTGAACCCCCTTCTCCCTCAGGTTTCGCCCCATTAGTTTCGAGATTTTATGACCTTTAGCTTCATTTATTTTCCTCTTTTAAGACTTTTCGTGCCATTTACATGCCAATTCGTGCCATTTTTGTCCTGGTAAGCGATAGCGAGCCTCATTTTAGGAGTGGTCTGGGTGCTTTTCTACCAAAAAATGCACAAATTTATCTCCAAGGGCTGGAGACTTCGGGGGGGGGGGGGGGGGGGTATTAGGAGTACTTATTTTTTTGATGGAGGTTTGGGAGGAAACTAAAATAAATATAATAATAATAATAATAATACAAATAATCATAAATCTCCCCTTAATATTTCGAAGCGTGACAGGATACCGGTGAAGCTTCGGAGTCTCGGTAGAATGGTTCGGTGTCTCTCGCGTTCGACTCGGTTTCAAATCAGTTTCCAGAGAATTTTGAGGGCAACGGTACACGGTTTAAAATAACATCAGCACTATTTTCTGTATTGATATATTATGCATTCGTGTAATCCATTTTCTTATTATGCATTCGTGTATTCCATTTTCTATACTTATTCTTTGTTATACGCGTTTTCTGTCGCTTCACATTTTTTGGTCTAGCCTATTATTTGTATTATGCATATTATTTTCGTGTAATCCATTTTCTTATTATTCATTCGTGTACTCCATTTTCTATGTTCATTCTTTGTTATACGCGTTTTCTGTCGCTTCACATTTTTTGTTCTAGCCTATTACTTGTATTATGCATATTATTTTTCATCATCTAACCCTTTTCTTTCTCTAATAGTTTCTGTGTTAAGTAAGGTTTCTGTTTCTTAACATTTATTGTTTTGTTTTTCATGGATGTATATATTTGTCTTTTGTTTTATTACTTTTGCTATGGATGTTTTTTTCTCTCTTTTTGTTTCGGTCTATTATTAAATTTATACCATGATTTTTTTTTTTTTTTTTTTTTATTATTTTTACCATAATTA
>CM064535.1:29501122-29556122 GCA_032716605.1 Paralithodes platypus
AACATTTATACAACAAGGGTGCTGTAGAAACATTTATAGGTGTGTTTTATAGACCATATTATGTTTGGGATTTACATAATTTATATCAATATTCACCCTTTACTCTGCTTCATACAAAACACCCACCCCATGTCCCCCAGATGGCCCTTCCATTTACTCTCGATCACTCTAATCCACTCAAACTCATCACAAGCTACCCCTAAAACATCCCAAAATCCATCCAAGGTATTCAACTCTCATAGCCAAAGCGTCACATTTTTCCTTTGCCCCTCAACTTACCCTTCATAATTGCTGAGGGGCACAGGGCCTTGGGTGGGACTTTGGTTTCCCGGGCGTTTCCGCACCCGGGAAACGAGTGGCTTCGGTCACCTGGGCTTTTATTAGTGGTAAAGCAGGGAGGGTTTTGTGGGGGCGCTCGGTTATGGCCTTGGCCTTGCTCGGGTCCTTGGGGCTGTTCGGTCAGACAGCCTGGAGAACAGCAACAACAACAACAACAACAACAACCTACCAACCAACCTACTAACCAAGCTACCCATCTATTATCCAAACTACCAACCAACCTAACTATTTATCAACCAAGCTACCTACCTACCTATCAACCTACTCCCCTACAACACAACCACCCTACCAACCAATCTACCAACCACCATACCTACCTACCTATCAACCTACTCCCCTACAACACAACCAACCTACTAACCAACCTACCTATCTACCTACCAACCACCATACCTACCTACCTATCAACCTACTCCCCTACAACACAACCACCCTACCAACCAACCTACCTATCTACCTACCAACCACCATACCTACCTACCTATCAACCTACTCCCCTACAACACAACCACCCTACCAACCAACCTACCTATCTACCTACCAACCACCATACCTACCTACCTATCAACCTACTCCCCTACAACACAACCAACCTACTAACCAACCTACCAACCTACCAACCACCATACATACCTACCTACCTATCAACCTACTCCCCTACAACACAACCACCCTACCAACCAACCTATTAACCAACCTACCTATCTACCTACCAACCACCATACCTACCTACCTATCAACCTACTCCCCTACAACACAACCACCCTACCAACCAACCTACTAACCAACCTACCTATCTACCTACCAACCACCATACCTACCTACCTATCAACCTACTCCCCTGCAACACAACCACCCTACCAACCAACCTATTAACCAACCTACCTATCTACCTACCCACCACCCTACCTACCTACCTATCAACCTACTCCCCTACAACACAACCACCCTACCAACCAACCTACCTATCTACCTACCAACCACCATACCTACCTACCTATCAACCTACTCCCCTGCAACACAACCAACCTACCAACCACCCTACCAACCAACCTACCTATCTACCTACCAACCACCATACCTACCTACCTATCAACCTACTCCCCTACAACACAACCACCCTACCAACCAACCTACCTATCTACCTACCAACCACCATACCTACCTACCTATCAACCTACTCCCCTACAACACAACCAACCTACCAACCAACCTACTAACCAACCTACCCACCTACCAACCACCATAAATACCTACCTACCTATCAACCTACTCCCCTACAACACAACCACCCTACCAACCAACCTATTAACCAACCTACCTATCTACCTACCAACCACCATACCTACCTACCTATCAACCTACTCCCCTACAACACAACCACCCTACCAACCAACCTACTAACCAACCTACCTATCTACCTACCAACCACCATACCTACCTACCTATCAACCTACTCCCCTGCAACACAACCACCCTACCAACCAACCTATTAACCAACCTACCTATCTACCTACCAACCACCATACCTACCTACCTATCAACCTACTCCCCTACAACACAACCACCCTACCAACCAACCTACTAACCAACCTACCTATCTACCTACCAACCACCATACCTACCTACCTATCAACCTACTCCCCTGCAACACAACCAACCTACCAACCACCCTACCAACCAACCTACCTATCTACCTACCAACCACCATACCTACCTACCAACCAACCTACTAACCAAGCTACCCATCTATTATCCAAACTACCAACCAACCTAACTATTTATCAACCAAGCTACCTACCTACCTATCAACCTACTCCCCTACCAACCAACCTATCTACCTACCAACTACCATACCTACCTACCAACCAACCTACTAACCAACCTACCTACCTATCTACCTACCAACCACCATACCTACCTACCAACCAACCTACTAACCAAGCTACCCATCTATTATCCAAACTACCAACCAACCTAACTATTTATCAACCAAGCTACCTACCTACCTATCAACCTACTCCCCTACAACACAACCACCCTACCAACCAACCAACCTATTAACCAACCTACCTATCTACCTACCAACCACCATACCTACCTACCTATCAACCTACTCCCCTACAACACAACCACCCTACCAACCAACCAACCTACCTATCTACCTACCAACCACCATACCTACCTACCTATCAACCTACTCCCCTGCAACACAACCACCCTACCAACCAACCTATTAACCAACCTACCTATCTACCTACCAACCACCATACCTACCTACCTATCAACCTACTCCCCTACAACACAACCACCCTACCAACCAACCTACTAACCAACCTACCTATCTACCTACCAACCACCATACCTACCTACCTATCAACCTACTCCCCTCCAACACAACCAACCTACCAACCACCCTACCAACCAACCTACCTATCTACCTACCAACCACCATACCTACCTACCAACCAACCTACTAACCAAGCTACCCCTCTATTATCCAAACTACCAACCAACCTAACTATTTATCAACCAAGCTACCTACCTACCTACTCCCCTACCAACCAACCTATCTACCTACCAACTACCATACCTACCTACCAACCAACCTACTAACCAACCTACCTACCTATCTACCTACCAACCACCATACCTACCTACCAACCAACCTACTAACCAAGCTACCCATCTATTATCCAAACTACCAACCAACCTAACTATTTATCAACCAAGCTACCTACCTACCTATCAACCTACTCCCCTACAACACAACCACCCTACCAACCAACCTATCTACCTACCAACTACCATACCTACCTACCAACCAACCTACTAACCAACCTACCTACCTAACCTACCAACCACCATACCTACCTACCAACCAACCTACTAACCAAGCTACCCATCTATTATCCAAACTACCAACCAACCTAACTATTTATCAACGAAGCTACCTACCTACCTATCAACCTACTCCCCTACAACACAACCACCCTACCAACCAACCTATCTACCTACCAACTACCATACCTACCTACCAACCAACCTACTAACCAACCTACCTACCTATCTACCTACCAACCACCATACCTACCTACCAACCAACCTATCTACCTACCAACTGCCATACCTACCTACCAACCAACCTATCTACCTACCAACCACCATACCTACCTACCAACTAAGCTACACACCTACTTACTTATCATACAACTACAACAACAACAACAACAACAACAACAACTACTCTCACTTCTCGGTATGGCCAACCCTTGATTGGTTTACACGGCAGCTCCTCCAGAATAATGCCAAACCCCCATCATGACCATCAGGTTTCCTTAAGGGGGGTGACCTGTTCTTTTCTTCTCTCTTTCTCTGGCTTGTATCCATTCGGCCCCATTCACCCTACTGTTTTAAGATGTTTAACCCCATCCAGGTGTCAATATTTTCCTGGCGAGCGGTAGCGAGCCAGCATATACAGTATATATTTTTGTTTTGACAGCAAGCTAAATTTGTAAATTTTTCGATAGAAAAATGTCTCCGGGGAAACCGGATTTCTCCATACAATGCTGGCTCGCTATCGCTAGCCAGAAAGAAATCGACACCTGGATGGGGATAAACATCTTAAAACAGTTGGCTGAAAGGGGCCGAATGGATACAAGCCAGGGAAAGAGAAAAAAAGGAGAGAAAGATAAAAACCAACCGGTGACCCCCTTAATAACAGGCCTTAATTACTCCCGGGTCCCTTACTTATCGTTGAAGTAGAAGCTGCCGCAGTGAGACATCCGGATGATCTCGGTGTCCGTGGTCAGCGTACCGGAATCCAAGGCGCAGGACCGGACCACGATGCTCTGGCCGTTGTCATCTGTAAGGCGGTTAGTACAGTCTACCATCGGAAGGTGTCGCGGCTTTAGAAGGACAAAGGTGCGACATCTTCCATTCTATCAAGCAATGGATCCGACATAGTGATCGACTTAACCCCTACTGTACCATAGGGTACTACCATAAATGTACCCCCCCGTACCAAGCAATGTGACCAAAATGGCTGCAGAGGCAAGATATAACAACCTCTCACCTCAAAAGTTTATGAAACACTGACCCAGACAGCCTGTGGAAGCTTGCAGCCAACCTAAGAAGTGTTGCCAATTCCTTAGAACAGTGTTTACAAGTCATGGTGCCAGCCACTGCCTGATACTGGCAGTTACAAGGACCATATATCCGTCGCTGGGACTGGGGAGTGACTTATCTACTAACGGCTGGCAGCCGTCGCTGGGATTGTACGGGTTAAAGGAAGGTTTTTAGTTTATTGTATAGAATTCCACTAATCATTAAAACAATACCTCCAAGACGATATAAATTTGGGGATTTTTTTTTTTTAAACAAAAAGTCCTCGCCAAAGGTCGAGATTGTCTAAGGGCCCTGTTACCATTTGAGGTGAAAGGTTCCGCAGAGTTGCATTAACCCCTTGAGGATCATGACGCATTTTGACACTATATTCTGGCTCTCATTAGACGAGTCTGTACAGCTTAGGAAGGATCTGTGGGAGTTGAAAAGGTAAAGACTAACTCAATTCAACCCCTGACGTCCATATGCCCTTCCTAATCTGAATAAAATCGTCCAATAATAGCCAGCAAATATGCAAGTAATGCGTCTTGGAGCCTCGAATAGTTAATCAGCGACTCTACAACAATGCACCCCAATACTCTCCCTAAAGAAAACCCCTTAACTTAGCCAAAAATGTATATAAGTAACAGATCATAACCTAACCTATCCCAAACCAAACTTAATTGTTGACGTAATATCCCAGTAACCTTAATAAGAGTAAGGGTTGAGTTGACTTCGGTTTATTAGTAGTATATTGATCAATTTAGTTTTCTAAATCTCCAGCAAGAAAACAAAAACAAATGAAAACAAATGAAATAATGAAAAAAAAAAAAAAAAAAAACCCACAACACCCCCATTCGAGATAAATGTGTACACTTTTTGATAACATAATATCCTGTTCCTAAATTGCAGGCTCGCTAACAGCTCGCCAGGAAAACAATCGACACCTAAATAACACGAAGAAGCATCAAAA
The DNA here is from genome assembly GCA_032716605.1 of Paralithodes platypus. Classification (NCBI taxonomy): domain Eukaryota; kingdom Metazoa; phylum Arthropoda; class Malacostraca; order Decapoda; family Lithodidae; genus Paralithodes; species Paralithodes platypus. The sequence goes on from CM064535.1 coordinate 29,506,539, forward strand.
TGACAAAACAATGAGTCGAAAGGTCTTAAAATCGCCATGCTAACAGGCAAAGTCTTAAAATCTTAAAACTAATGGGGCTAAACATGAAGGAGAAGGGGGTGCAGAATAAACACCCCCATAACGACAATCAGAGAACAAATATAGAAAAGCGTAATTGATTCCTGAAAAGTTGAACATATATAAATAGTTTACCATCGTTCCGTTTTCTGTTCATAGGCAATCGTAAACTATCTCTCTCTCTCTCTCTAGCTAAATTTCCTCCTAGCTCACTGAATCTCTATCTCTCTCCCTACCTACCTACCTACCTACCTATCTGCTAAATCTCCTCCAAGACTCCCTGAGTTATTCCCATTTCCTTTCCTCCCTATCTGTGTGTTATCCTACCTACCTACTTGCATACTTACCTACCTATAACTGCCAACCACCCAACCCACCTACTAACCTACCCACCCACCAACCTACCAACCCACCAACCAACCTACCCACCCACCAACTAACCAACCAACCTACCCACCCACCAACCTACCCACCCACCAACCAACCCACCTACCAACCAACCCACCTACCAACCAATCAACCAACCAACCCATTTATTTACCTACTCACCAACCAACCAACCTACCTACCTACCAAGCTACCTGGTAAACAAATCTCCTCCTCTTTCGAACCTCACTGAGCTATCCCCTTTTGCTTGCCACTGCTGATGAAATATTGACTCCCTTCCCTGTGTTCTTACCCCACCTACCTACCTACCCTACCTACCTACCCACCAACCTACCTACCTAACCTACCTACCTACCAACCTATCTGATAAAAACAAATCTCCTCCTTCGAACCTCACTGAGCTATCCCCTTTTGCTTGCCACTGCTGATGAAATATTGACTCCCTTCCCTGTGTCCCTACCCCACCTACCTACCTACCTACCTACGTACCCACCAACCTACCTACCTAACCTACCTACCTACCTACCCACCAACCTACCTACCTACCTAACCTACCTACCTACCTAATGCATGCTCTCTCAACATCACCTTCAAACTCCAAATAAAGGAATTAATTACCAACCTTCTTACTTCCTATTTACTGACCATACAACCATCCTACCAACCAACCTACTAACCAACCTACCCATCTATTATTCAAACTATCAACTAACCTACCTATCTACCAACCAACCTACCTACCTACTTATAAACCTACTCCCCTACAACACAACCACCCTACCTATCTACCTAGTAACCACCATACCTATCTACCAGAGAGAGAGAGAGAGAGAGAGAGAGAGAGAGAGAGAGAGAGAGAGAGAGAGAGAGAGAACAATACAAAGAGTGAACTAAACCTCCACATCTCCTTCAGGCTACAAAAAAAAAAAAAAAAAAAAAAAAAAAAAAAAACACACACACAAGCAAAATTTCTGGCCACTTTTTCTTCCCGTTTTCTTTCACTTGCCTAACAACATGTACAGTTGAGTCAATACATCATGTCACTGTAATTATATACGTTCCAACTGTTCTATCTATTTGTCTATCTATCTCTATCCATCTATTTATCTATCTATAATTCGTTTTCCAGAACGCCCCAGCCAGCAGTCCCTCAAAAGTAAACGTAATGAAGCCATAAAATGCTTATCTTCTGATCTAGTAGCTACTATTTCCAATTGGGGTAGAGAAAACCTTGTTACATTTAATGCTTCCAAAACTCAATTTATCCATCTTACTACCCGTCAGGCACTTCCAGAGGACTATCCCTTATTCTTCAAAAATACAAAAACCAACCCTTCATCTTCTCTCAATGTTCTCGGTGTCTCTTTTTCTTCTGCTCTCACTTGGAGGGACCATATTACCAGTCTCGCTAAGGCGGCCTCCCAGAAGATGGGTGTGCTCAACAGCCTCAAGAGGTTCTTTACCCCTGCGCAGCTTCTTGCTCTGTACAGGGGCACAGTGCGTCCTTGTATTGAGTATTGTTCACATGTGTGGGGAGGATCCTCTCACACCGCACTCCTAGATAAAGTAGAAAGGAAACCCTTTCATATCATTAACTCCCGTCTACTCACCAACTCTCTGCAATCTCTCTCTCTTCGCCGCAATGTTGCATCTCTCTCGCTATTCTATCGCTACTACAATAATCAGTGTTCCTCGGAGCTTTTCCAGTGCATACCACCTCCTCTACGTAGGGTACGTAGTACCCGCCTTGCAACACAATCCCACCCCTACTCTGTGCAACTCTCTCCAACACAAGAGTGAAACGCTATTCTCAGACTTTCTTCTATTCAACTGCTGAGCTTTGGAACTCTCTCTCAGAATCAGTCTTTCCCTCTTCCGATGACTTAAATTGCTTCAAACTCCGTGTGTCCAGGTATTTTAGCTCGAACGTCCCTTGATTTCGGCCGTCACTCTTTGAAATCTGGGGGAGGCACTCGCTGCAGGCAGTTATGCCTTTTGTCTCCCTCATTCAAATAGAAACAACAAATAAATAAAAATATCTATCCATATATCTATCTAGCTATATATTTATCTATCTATCAATATGTCTATCCTCTATAATAAATGTGTAAACCTATATAACTTGAGTATTCACTGAAACGTTTCTTCCTCGTAACACAAGTGGTATATATACAGTGTATATATACAGTGTGTGTATATATATATATATATATATATATATATATATATATATATATATATATATATATATATATATATATATATATATATATATCCAGCAGATATTACGGGAAAATATCTCAACTGCAGCCGTATTATAGCTGGTAATTCTACTAAAAAAATCGTGTCTACAACTCCAACTTCCTTATAGCCTGAAACTCGCAAGTGGTCAATTTAAATCTATAACCCCAAGCCGCTAATTCCGCCAACTTCCGCTTGCCTTACTGCTTTTTAATCTGCTTAAGTAGGCGAACAATCATGACTTTTATCCTCTGTAACTCAAAGAGGGCTAGAGCAAATTGGCTGTACATTTCCACATCTATTCCTTGACTGACTCTTCCCAAATGGTAGAAATATTAGCTCGATTACTCTAGTCGTTTTTGAGTTACAGAGGTTAGAGGTCATGATTTCTCGCCTACTTACAGCGAATAGACTATAGGTTGTCATACTAATGCTATTATAGTAACTACGAAAATTACATTACAATTAGATAATTGTTTTAAAGCTTAAGGGCTGTGAGGCTTGAACTATTACTACTATTATTATTATTATTATTATTATTATTTATAAGAAAACGACGTAAACGAATTATTTCTGCTTCTATAAACATATTCTCAACACAAAAGGCCCTATATTTCAACCTGCATTGTGTGTATTTCACTTTATATTTTGTCACTAAAAATTTAATACGTTTAAAGGTTGGCTCTTCTATTTGGTTCCCTGTTTTCCTTCCCCTTCCCTCTCGTGTTCTGTTCCTCTCTTCCCCTCCCTCCCCCTTCCCTGTCGTGTTCTGACCTTCCCCTCCTCCTCTTCCCTCTTCCCTCTCTTGTTCTACCTCCCCCTCCCCCTTCCCCCTTCCCTCTTGTTCTACCTCCCCCTCTCCCCCACTCACCCTTCCCCGCCCCCTTCCCCTCCTCCTCTTCCCTCTTCCCTCTCTTGTTCTACCTCCCCCTCCCCCTTCCCCTCCTCCTCTTCCCCCTTCCCTCTTGTTCTACCTCCCCCTCTCCCCCTTCCCCTCCTCCTCTTCCCCCTTCCCTCTTGTTCTACCTCCCTCTCTCCCCCCTTCCCCTCCTCCTCTTCCCCCTTCCTCTCTTGTGTTCTGCCCTTCCCCTCCCCCTTCCTTCCCCTCTCTCCCCTGCTCTTGTTCTGCCTCCCCCTCCCCCGCCCCATCCCCTCCCCCCTTCCCTTCCCTTTCCCCCTCTTCCTTCCTCTCTTCTTCTGCCTCCCTCCCCGCCCCCTTTCTCTTGTCCTCATTTTATATCTCTTAACCGTCCCCTCCCCCCTCCACCCCCTCTCTCTCTCTCTCTCTCTCTCCTGTTGCTTTCACCTCCCTCAGATTCTCAACTTTTCAGTTTTCATAGACGCTTGAAAGTTTTAAGCCTTTTCATCTCTCTCTCTCTCTCTCTCTCTCTCTCTCTCTCTCTCTCTCTCTCTCTCTCTCTCATCATGTGGCTCGCAATCGCTCGCCAGGCAAAACTCGACACCTGGATGGGGGATAAACGTCTTAAAACAGTAGGCTGAATGGGGCCGAATGGATACAAGCCAGAGCAAGTGAGAAAAGGAGATAACAAAGCAGGTGACCCCCCTTAAAGACAAACAAATAGACAAACGGAGTCAAAAACATAACTTTTGTCTAACTTCTTTGGCAGAGGTAACTATGATATATAGAAAACAAATCTGATTCGCCTTCTCTCTTTCTAAATTGGCTTTTAGCAATCTTGAAACCAATTAAATATGGAAGAAAATGTGTAATTCTCTTACTCTCTCTCTCTCTCTCTTTATATATATATATTGTATTCATCTGTTTATATCACTCACTCACTCACTCACTCTCACTCTCTCTCTCTCTCACTCACTCACTCTCTCTCTCTGCCCTTATCTGTTCACCCCCTGCTTATTCTCCTGTATGGCTTTGCTTATCTCGTGTATGGGAGGCAGCCTAGGGAAGGAAGGAAGGAAGGAAGGAAGGAAGGAAGGAAGGAAGGAAGGAAGGAAGGAAGGAAGGAAGGCAGGAAGGAAGGAAGGCAGGGAGAGAGGGGAGGAGGGAAGGAAGGCAGGGAGGGAGGGGATGGTAGGTAGGTAGGGAGGAAGGAAGGATGGATGGATGGGAGGAAGGAAGGAAGGGAGAGAGGGGAGGAGGGAAGGAAGGCAGGGAGGGAGGGGATGGTAGGTAGGGAGGAAGGAAGGAAGGAAGATGATAAGAAGGAAGGAAGAATGGAAGGAAGGAAGGAAGGAAGGAAAGAAGGAAAGGAGGGAGGAAGGAAAAAAGGAATGAAGGGGATGGTAGGTAGGGAGGGAGGAAGGAAGGATGGATGGCAGGAAGGGAGGAAAGAAGGAAGGGAGGAAGGAAGGAAGAGAGGGAGGTGGGAAGAAAGGAAGGGAGGGGATGGTAGGTAGGAAGGAAAGAAGTAAGGAAGGGTTGAAAGAAGTAAGGAAGGGTTGAAAGAAGTAAGGAAGGGTTGAAAGAAGTAAGGAAGGGTTGAAAGAAGTAAGGAAGGGTTGAAAGGAGAATGTCCACTTTACATTTTCAAGAGGTCTTTCTTAATCTGGCTGTAATCGTCTGACCAACTTCTTAATCTGGCTGTAATCGTCTGACCAATTTCTTAATCTGGCTGTAATCGTCTGACCAACTTCTTAATCTGGCTGTAATCGTCTGACCAATTTCTTAATCTGGCTGTAATCGTCTGACCAATTTCAAGAGTACAATAAAGATGGTAATCATTTTGAAGGACTATATACAAGATACATCATTAACCACTTCAGTACCGGAGACGTTATATTCTGCCAATTATTAGACGATGTTTACAGCTTAAGGGGAGATTTCCACTTAAGGGATTTTTTTCTTTACCCCCTTCTCCCTCATGTTTAGCCCCATTGCTTTTGAGATTTTAAGACGTTCGCCCCATTAGTTTGGTGATTTTAAGAAGTTTCACCCAATTTATGTCACTTTTAAGACCTTTCGTCCCATTTAGGTGTCGATTTTTTTCCTGGCGAGCGATAGCGAGCCTGCAATTTAAGAGGAATCGGCCTTCGGCCGGGACATTTTTCTACCGAAAAATGTACAAATTTATCTTGAAAGGGGGTCAAGGGGGTCTAATTTCAAGCTTGATGGAGGTCTAGGAAACACACTAAATACCTCCCCTTAAGAAGGTCGTCCATAATAAGGCTTCAAGCTATCTTAAGGGGAGGTATTTAGTGGATTCCCTAGACTTCCATCAAGCTTAAAATTACTCCCCCTTGAGTCCCTTTCAAGATAAATTTGTACATTTTTCGGTAGAAAAATGTCCCGGCCGAAGGCCGCTTCCTCTTAAATTACAGGCTCGCTATCGCTCGCCAGGATAAAATCGACACCTACATTGCACGAAAGGTCTTAATATGGGGTGAAAGTTCTTAAAATCGCTAAACTAATGGGGCAAACGTTTTATAATATCAAAAGCAATGGGGCTAAACATGAGGGAGAAAGGGGTCAAGAAAAAAATCCCTCAAGTGGAGTTCTCCCCTTAAACCAACCCTTTTAACTACCGTACCACAGATCTTTTCTCAGCTGCCTAATAATATCGCCTACATATAGCTACAATAAAATCTAACACACACACACGTCGTCGCTGGTACTGAAAGGGTTGAGGAGGAATCACAGTATTGTAACGTAGCAATTGACCACTTGCGAGTTTCAGGCTATAAGGAAGTTGGTGCCGTAAACATCGGTATTAACCCTTTCACGCATTTATGACGCAGAGGTTGCCAGATTAGCAATAAAGTTCTCTCACTCTTATACTTACCTCTCCAACATTAGTTTTCTGCCCACAGCTAACTCAAAGACAACGGCAGAGGTTGAAGTAACTAAACTAAAGGTTTCTAAATACCCCTGATGGTAACAAAGGCTTTAAAGGTGGGGGCTCATGGGTTGAGGTAAACATGGAAAAATAATCGCCAACCTGCATATAATTATCTTGTAAAATGCAATGCCACTGAAATAATTATTAACAATGGTATAAAGGATTTTGTGGATCGTCTATACCGGGCCTGTGACGTCATAGTGACGTCACACCAGTATCCTCATCCTGGACTGGATGGTGGACTTACACTCTTGTGACGTCACAGGCCCGGTATAGACGATCCACAAAATCCTTTATACCATTGTTAATAATTATTTCAGTGACATTGCATTTTGCAAGATAATTATGTACAGCTTGGCGATTATCATTCCATGTTTATCTCAACCCATGAGCCCCCACCTTTAAAGTATCCCCAATAGGCTCAAAATCGCGTCATAAGCGTGAAAGGGTTACACAGAAATACAATAATATAGATTAAAAAATTGTTTAATACAGTTACATGTATTTATAAATATACTACAACCACATTTTATCTGATAATTCTGCTAAATATCAATGTAAAAAATTCCAACTTCTTTATAGCCTGAAACTCGCAAGTGGTCAATTCCGAAACAAATGTATGTGGAGGAAGAGAGAGTGTGTGTGGAAGGGGACAGACAGACAGACAGACAGACTAAAAGACAGTCACACAGGCAAGAGCAGACAGAGATAAACAGACACAATTAGAGAGCAGAAAGCCAAAAATCAGACAGACATACAGACAGATAGGACAGAAAGCCAAATTTCAGACAGACAGACAAGACAAACAGATAGAACAAAGACAGCAAAATATTAGACAGACAGACAGATAGATAGATAGATAGATAAAAGAAAACCAAAGATCAGACAGACAAACAGATAGCTAAAATTCAGACAGAGACAGATAAAGAATAAACAGACAAAAATTAGACAGAGATGGAACAAAGACAGCAAAATATTAGCCAGACAGACAGACAGACAGAAAGCCAAAATTCAGACAAAACAGACACAGACAGAAAAGACAGCCAATATAATAAAAGTAAATAAATCTATGTTAGCTAAAACTTCGAACCTAGTGACCACCACCACCACCATGCTATATTGTTAGTCCAAGCAACCACCACAAGGCAACCCACTCTTAAGGGGGTCACCTGCTTTTTTTATCTTTATCTCTATTTCTCTCTTTCTCTGTCTTGTATCCATTCGGCCCCATCCAGCCAACTGTTTTAAGACGTGTATCCCCATCCAGGTGTCAATTTATCGCGAGCCAGCATTGTATGGAAAAATCCGGCTTCGCCGGAGAAATTTTTCTATCGAAAACATGTACAAATTTAGCTTGCTGTCAAAACAAAAATATATATGCATGCTGGCTCACTCCCGCTCGCCAGGACAATATTGACACCTGGATGGGGGTAAGCGTCTTAAAACAGTAGGCTGAATGGGGCCGAATGGATACAAGCCAAAGAGAGAGGAAGAGCAAGAGAAAAAAAGCGAGGTGGGCCCCCTTAAATATTGAAAGGGTCTATAGCAACCGGGTCGAGATAATATACTATTAATTATTTTGTGTATAGACTATCTCGACCCAGGTAAATAGGCAAACAATCATTAACTCTAACCTCTGTAACTCAAAAACGACTAGAGTAATCAAGCTAATCTTTCTACCATTTGGGAAGAGTCAGTCAAGGAATGGATGTGGAAATTTACAGCCAATTTGCTCCAGCCCCTTTTGAGTTACAGAGGATAGAGGTCATGATTTCTCGCCTACTTAGAGCGAATAGACCAAACGCACACGCGAACGAACTATTACTATTTTGTGAGTAGCCAAACTCTAATAGAACCACTCTAGCGATGAACTAGTATAGGGACGATGCTGTGATGATGATGATGATGATGATAGTGATGATGATGGTAGTGGTGGAGGTGGTGGTGGTGGTGATGGTGGTGGTGGTGATGATGATGATGATTATGGTGGTAGTGGTGGTGGTGGTGGTGGTGATGGTGATGATGATGATGATTATGGTGGTAGTGGTGGTGGTGGTGGAGGTGGTGGTGGTGGTGGTGGTGATGGTGATGGTGATGATGATGATGATGATTATGGTGGTAGTGGTGGTTGTGGTGGTGGTGGTGGTGGTGATGGTGATGATGATGATGATGATGATTATGGTGGTAGTGGTGGTGGTGGTGGTGGTGGTGGTGGTGATGATGGTGGTGGTGATGATGATGATGGTGGTGGTGATGATGGTGATGATAATGATGATGATGATGGCTGCTGGGGGGATAGTGATGACTGTGGATCTCTCTCTCTCTCTCTCTCTCTCTCTCTCTCTCTCTCTCACACACCTGTCAGCACTTAATTAATAGTTGAAAGGTAAGACAAAATTCTTGGGGTGCCATTTTCCGTCTCATTATCACACACTCACTCTCACTCTCTCTCTCACTCACTCACTCTCTCTCTCTTTTTTTTTAATTGAATTGAAATCTTTTTATTGAAATCTTTTTTATTTAGCCTTTAGTATACAATACAATTTTGCTTACAAATGATTTGTTAAAAAACAAAAATATATAATAATAATACAAAAAAATAAGGCTGAGCCTTTTGAGAGATGTCTCTCTTAAAGGCACCTGGCTATAACTCGATCTATCAAAATGCAATTGTATATAATACACTTAGTCACAGCTATGTGCCCTGGGAACTACGGGTTGTAAAGATGTTTTCTAAATTCGAAAAGGGATGTATGTAGGCAAAATATAATAACATAAAACAAATTAAATTAATGGTGATTAACCCTGAGGTCACACTCACTTCCCAGAGCTCACAGCTGATTGTTCATTATCACAATTACCCATGTAATACCATTTACAAAAAAAAAAATATATATAACATACATTGTACAACTATTGACTTGATGTTCAAAGGCCATACTCGCAATTATACCCACAATTGGACACAAAGACACATACGCTTCCCTAACAGTATATGCCTAATTAGTAAAGGACATAAACTTTGTTGTGCATGGAGTACACACTTACACCATTCATTTAGACCTATATATGAGAACATGGTAAATAATTTACTGTAGACCATAATATATCCATTTCTATAAAACAAAACAAAAAAACGAAAAAAATGCATACAAATGCCAACTACACATACATTATATACACCTTTACAGACAAAAATAGAAGCATGTTTATTGCAAAATTGTATTCAAGCTCATTCAACCCTTTACGTGACTCTACATATATATACACACAGCCAGCGTAAATATTATTAAAGGTTATACATTTGTCGATCTAGGTGATAGGGATGTTGTAATTATTGGTAGTATAATTGGTGATATACTTATTTTAGTAGTCACTGTTGATATCGTGTTAATAGAAAAGATTTTAATTGTCTCTTAAACCGAGATATTTCCTGTATATTTCTTAAATTCTGAGGTAATCCGTTCCACACCTTAACTCCAGGATATTTTATACATGTCTGAGCTTGACTAGAAGTCATGAGAGGAATTCTTAATAGATCAGCTCCCCTTAAATTGTACCTTTCATTGTTACTAGGTGTAAACAAAGCAGTTCTATCAAGGTTATGCAGACATTTAAATACGAAAAGCGCACTGCAATAAATATTGATATCCTTAATTTCTCACTCTCACTTTTTGTTTTCTCTCTCACTCACTCACACTCTCTCTCTCTCTCATTCTCTCACTCTTACTCTCATGCTCACTCTCTCTCTCTCTCTCTCTCTCTCTCTGTATGGGTTGAAGGGAAAATGAATGATATATGAGGTATTGAAATAAAGGGCAGAGGGATATGAATATATATAATAAAACAGATACATATTTTTAGTGATGAACGATAGGATAGGGTCAAAAGTGAGATGTCAAGTGAGATGAAATATGATGAAGGGTGACGAAGTGATGTGAAATGAGATGAGGTGAGGTGAGAGGATGACACGTGATTAAGTGAAGTGAGGTCAAGATGAGATGAGGAGGTGTTAGGACGACGGGCAGCGAGGTCAAGATCAGATGAGGTGAAAGAATGACACGTGATGAAGTGAAGTTAAATAGATGAGGTGAGAGAACGACACATGATGAAGTGAGGTCAAGATCAGATGACGTGAAGATGTTAGTATGCCGGGCAGCGAGGTCAGGTCAAACTTCGGGAGGACGTGACCTACCTGCTGGAGAGTATGAAGGCTCCGCAGTGAGACATCCGACCCAGCTCAGTGTCCAGGGTCAGCGAACCAGAGTCCACCGTGCAGTCTCTGATTACCAGGGAGTCACCGGTATCAGCTGGAAACCATACAAACTACCATACAGCTACCATTCTAACATATAGTTCTGGAATTCTATAAGTACCTAGTGGAACCATAAGAAAAACAATAATTCCTAATGCATAGTCCTAGTGTTTGATTATTAGGAACCTCTGTAACTCAAAAACGACTAGAGTAATCGAGCTTATATTTCTACCAATTGGGAAGAGTCAGTCAAGAAATAGATGTGGAGATTTACAGCCAATTTGCTCTAGCCCCTTTTGAGTTACAAAGGATAGAGGTCATGATTTCTCGCCTACTTACAGCGAATATACTATAGGCGATCACCGGTATCAGATGGAAGGAACCATACGACCACCATATTACTATTCTAACATAAAGTTTTTGAATGTTAGTCTATAAGTACCTAGTGGTATCATCAACAAACAACAATTCTTAATCTATAGTCAGATAGTATTTAATTAACTACTACTTCAGGAGTCTTCGGCCCTACCACCCTTAAGATGGTGAATGAAATAGGCCGTAAAATCAGAGAAGTTTCAGGAGAACCCCGGGAAACCCTCTGGCTCAAGCAAAGACTAGGGATGGCTATCCTCCGGGGCAATGCCACCAGCGTCATGAGCTCAGTTCGACAGGACTGGGTCATGCCACTGTGTGAGGCCCGGGCAGGAGTGGTGTATCCGTAGTCTTTCCACAGTAGGGTAAAACAAAACATAAACTTTATTTGTATGTAACATGTGTGATGCACATAAATAAAAGGGGATGTGTCGGATGGTTGAAAGCCACAGTTGCTCGCGCGTTTGGGGCTAGCAACACGTATTATGAAAAACATGTACCCTCCTTCATTCACTGTCCCCCCCTTCACTCACTCAACCCCACAATTTGCCGGAGGATAACAGGTTTTTCACAATACGTAGACGGAGGTCTTTAAAAAAAAAAAAAAAAAAAAAAAAAAACTATGGGTTTCAGAGGCCGTGTGGCATCGTTTTTCGCGAATAACTTATTAACAAACAGTTGGATCAGTACGATATTTTGCCACGGCTTGTTTCACACCGTCCCCTAATTTTCGTTAACCCGTTCAGTACCAGCGACGTCCTTTTCATTATATTCTGGCAACTATTAGACGGATTTATTCAGGTTAGGAACGACCTCTAGCAATATTAGGGCGTCAATCTATCTCAACCAACCCTTTTAACTTCCACAGATCCTTCTCAAGCAGCACAATATCGTCTAAATATAGCTAGAATAAAAACGTAACACATGTCGCTGGTACTGAAAGGGTTAATATTGTGCATTACCATAAGTGGAATATTAAGCCACTTGTCCCTGTGTCGTGAGGTTAAAGTCACACCTGAATGACTAGGAATCGGACAAGGCTACTGTGGCGTACCTGTGAAAACCACCAAACCATTATTGCTCCTCCATCAAACACGATCGTTATCACCCTCCACCCAACACTACTATCGCCTTTACATTCAAGTTATCTGTCACTGTCAAATATATATATATATACAGAAATACATCACCACACTTCCACAACTACCATCACAGCTACCATCACCACCACCACTACAACTACCATCACAGCTACCATCACCACCACCACTACAACTACCATCACAGCTAGCACAATAGTTACTACCACAACTACCATCACCACCACAACAACCATTATCACCACCACAACTACCATCACAGCTACCACAATAGTTACTACCACAACTACCATCACAGCTACCACAATAGTTACTACCACAACTACCATCACCACCACAACTACCATCACCACTACCACACCTATCACCACCACCACAACAACCAGTGTCACCACCACAACAACTACCATTACAGCTACCACCACTACCACCATCACTACCATCCCCCCCTACGTCCCGTCACAACCAATTTAGAACTTATCAGAGCTTAGTGGGATTTGCCTTTCTCTTCTCTCCACCCATCTCCACCACCACCACTACCACTCTTCTCTCAATCTCCACCATTCATCCACACCATTGTTCTTCTCCAATCACCACCACCACCACCAACAACAAAAGCAACAACACCATGACCACCACCACCACCACCACCAACAACAACACTCTTCTCTCAACCTCCACCACTACCTCTACCCTTTCTCTCCTCATCCAACATTCTTCTCTCCACCTCCTTCAACACTTTTACTTTCCACCTCCACCATGCATCCACACTACTGTTCTTCAATCACCACCACCACCCATCACCACCACCACCACCACTCTTCCCTCTATCACCACCATTCTTTACACACACACACACACACACACACACACACACACACACACAGTAGTAAAGGTAGCGCCAGCGAACTTGACATTAATCTTGACCCCTTAACTTCTTATAACTCGAAATGAATGAAAGCAATCGGGCTGACGTTTCCATCATTTGGGAAGAGTCCACCAGGAAATATGTGTGGATATTTACAGCCAGTTTGTTCTAGGCCCTTTTAAGTTATAGAGAGGTCAAGGATGAAGATTATTGTCAAGTTCGTTGGCGCTACCTAAAGTATAGTAGTAGTAGTAGTAGTAGTAGTAGTAGTAGTAGTACAGACTGAGTGGTTTAACAATAAAAAAAAAAAAAAAAAAAAAAGTAGTAGTAGTAGTAGTAGTAGCATAATTGGTATACTCGTTAAAACAGTAATATTTAAACTGTGTAGCCTACTCTAATGAGCTTCCCTTAACCTGTTACTATTATGTTCTCTCCACTAACCAACTTTACTCCTAAACTCGATTAATGAAATTAACAAACACATGTGGCAGTCCGGGGATTCGAACCTAGGATGCTCACACCGAAAATCAACACACTTATGCATTGCACCACGACGATATAAGAAAGCCTCATCAACCAATAGCAATCTTCCCCGCCATAATACTGAGCGCTGATTGGCTGTGAGGAAGCACCTGGAATGGCCTGTGATTGGATGAGAAGCCAGGTGTATGGTATATAGGAAGGAGGCTACTCGCTCTCGCTCTCGCTCTCTCTCTCTCTCTCTCTTTATTATTTTCCCCTCAGATTCATCAAGGATTATTGCGTTTTTATATAGCTAAGATGTTACTCTCTTTTTCCCAGATACACGAAAGATCACATAGAGCTGTGTTATGTTACTAACCCAACTGTCCCCTACTAAAATCTCCTAAACCTGCCACGGACATAAGATACAGGGCAGTAATTCCCTTTCCAATTTTCCGTTATCCACTCTAAATCACTGTTTGGACATTATTTTGATAATTATCAGCGTTTTAGAGGACAAGGAGCCTAGAGGGTTCGCTAGACCTGTTGTTGCTTGATTTCCTTTGTACTCTGTACTCACTCACACACACACACACACACTCTCTCTCTATATATATGTCTATCTATCTCCCTCCCCCCCCCTCCCTCTCTCTCTCTCTCTCTCTCTCCCAAAATGAAATACTAAATCCAATTAAAATGAAAATAATGGTAAAATCTATAGAAAAATGTATGATAGCTAGTGACATTCCTCCCCCCCCCTCTCTCTCTCTCTCTCTTCCCTCCTCCATTACTCCTCCACTCACTCACTCTCACTCACCCACTCCCACTCTCTCTCTGTCTCTGTCTCTCTGTCTCTTTGATATCCACCAAAGGCAGACACCATAAAGGCGCCATATTTACTTTGTCCTTCGCCTTAACTGGTCCAAGCCTTAACTACTGTGTGCCTTAAGGGGAGGTGGGTCGTTATTCTGGTCCTCCTTCTCCCTCATGTTTAGTCCCATTAGTTTTCAGATTTTGAGACGTTCGGCCCATTTTCGTTTGGCGATTTTAAGATCTTTCCGCCCCATTTCCTCGTCAATATTAAGACCTTTCGTGCTATTTAGGTGTCGATGTTTTTCCTGGCGAACGATAATGAGCCTGTAATTTTGGAATATGAATATGACCTATCAGATTTGAGGAATAATGATAATAATGCCATCAAGTCAAGAATAATGTTTGTACAAAACCATGAACCTGGAATGCCTTACTGTATTAGGTGTTTGATATATCTATTAAATATATTTAAAAAGATAATTATGCAGCTTTTTATGATATAGAGAATGGAGTCTGAGTATTAGTCTATCAATATTATATATATATATATATATATATATTCTCCTTTCACCTAACCATATGGGGGTGGGAAACCAGTATGGTGTCGATATACTGTATCTGTTTAGTGGCCAGCAGATCTCTCTCTCTCTCTCTCTCTCTCTCTCTCTCTCTCTCTCTCTCTCTCTCTCTCTCTCTCTCTCTCTCTCTCTCTCATATGGTGTCGATTTTTTCATGGCGAGCAATAGCGAGCCTAAAATTTTAAGAGAAACCGGCCTTCGACAGAGACATTTTTCTATCGAAAAATGTACAAATATATCTGGAAGAGGGTCCAGGGAGTGTTTTTTAAGCTTGATAAAGGTCTAGAGAGGAAACTAAAACAATAATAATAAATATATACCGGTACATAATGAAACAAATAAATACGCCCATCTCCCCTTAAGGATAGATATACAAGGCATATTTTTCTGGCTTTATCCCTCATTTTGACCCCAGTTTTTCATATGTGCCTCACGTTCTGGTCTAAGCCCTCACACACTCACACACCAGTTTTTCATATATACCTCACGTGCTGCTCTAAGCTCCCTCTCTCTCTCTCTCACACACACACACACACCCACCCACACACCAGTTTTTCATATATACCTCACACACACATACATACACACACACACACACCCACCCACCCACCCACACACCAGTTTTTCATATATACCTCACACACATACACACATACCCACCCACCCACACACCAGTTTTTCATATATACCTCACACACACACACACACATACACACACACACACCCACCCACACACCAGTTTTTCATATATACCTCACACACACACACACAGACACCCACCCACACACCAGTTTTTCATATATACCTCACACACACACACACACACCCACCCACACACCAGTTTTTCATATATACCTCACGTGCTGCTCTAAGCCCCCTCTCTCTTTCTCTCTCTCACACACACACACCCCCACCCCCATACACACACACCAATTTCTTTCCCCATAGAGCCCTAAATCGCTCTAACCCCCCCCACCCCCCCTTCGCTCTATATCCCATCTACCAATCTCCACCCCCCCCCCCTTAGGCCCCCCACTACCCCCCCTCCGTCCACTACCCCTACCTTGTCCCTACCCATTAACTTCCCCATTTCCCTGTTTTACATCTCTCTCGCTCTCGCTCTTTCTCCTTTTTTGCTATCACGAAAGGTCTAAATATTGACAAGAAATGGGGTGAAAGGTCTTAAAATCGACAAACTAACGGGGCAAACATTATAAAATCTCAAAACTAATGGGGCTAAAGCTGAGGAAGAAGAGGGACCAGAAAAACTGCCCCTCTCCCATTAAACTCCTCCTTCCTCTTCGCTACCTTTCATCTGCCCTACCTGATGCGAAGCTTAATTTGGCCTGAATACCTTTGTCTCTATCTCTCTCTCTCTCTTTGTTATCCTGTCCTTTCACTTTCCTCTCTCTCTCTCTCTCTCTCTCTCTGCCCCATGCCCATAATTAACACCTGGGAATATTGGTACAGTAAATATTATAGTTTGGTATTTGGCTATACCTGCATCACCATCAAAACATATAATACAAATGCCTTCGTTGATAATTGAGGTACTAAAATGGCGATCAAAGAAATATTATGGCACACTCTCTCATACTCCAGGATTTCTATTATAAACTGCCTTATCTTGGTTGCAGAAAAAAGACTGTCCGAACAGCCTTATCTTGGTTGCAGAAAAAAACTGTATGAACTGCCTTATCTTGGTTGCAGAAAATAACTGTGCGAACTGCCTTATCTGAGTTGCAGAAAAAAACACTGTACGAACTGCCTCATCTTGGTTGCAGAAAAAAGCCTTGCCATCCGACCTACCTTTCCAGCATCGGTCCTCTCTTCTCCCTCCTCCCTCCCCCTCTCCCCTCCCTACCTTAATTCAATTCTCTCTCCCCCAACCTGCCCTCTTTCGTCTCTCTCTCTTTGGTGTGTGTATGTATGTATATATATCTATCTATCTATCTATCTATCTATCTATATAATATATATATATATACTGTATAATTGTATATATATATATATATATATATATATATATATATTATATAATGGGTGTGTGCGCTGGAGTGAGTGAGGGAGCGAAAGAAGGTGCGTGTTTGTAAGTAACAAATGGAAGGAGCGTGTAAGAGACTATAGGTCTGTTGGTGCAAGGATTGTGTGGGTGAGAATGAAAGTAGGAATACAAACGTGGGTGGTTGTGTGTGTGTGTATGCTCCGACAGAGGATAAACTTGTAAGAGAGAAAGAGGAGTTCTGGGTGAATCTTGAGGCGTGCCTGGATAAGTTTGGCAATGGCGAAAAAATATTTCTGATTGGGGATATGAATGGGAAGGTGGGTGATAGGAAAGTTGATGGAGTGGTGGGAGGGTGGGGGGTACCGTCAGAGGTGAATGGGAATGGTAGTGCACTTGTGGACGTATGTGTGGGGAGGAGGTTGTGGATAGCCAACACCACCTTCCGACACAGAATTGATACACAGGTACACATGGAAAGTGGAGTGGAGGAAGAAGGATACGGATAAGACAGTGGTGGAACGAAAGGCACTGATTGATTATATACTGTATGTGTGGATGAACGAATGAAGAATTATGTGCTGGATACTAGGGTGTATAGGGGTATGGGGTTGGGGTTGGGGGGGGGGGGGGGGGGGGGAGGGGGGAGAGTCTGTCGGAACATTATGTAGTAGTAGCAAAAATAATTTACAGTATATGTCGATTTGTTGTTTAGGATAAATCGGCCTTTGGCCGAAAACAATTTCTATCGAAAAATGCACACATTTATCTTGAAGGAGGGTCTTGGGCGGGTGTTTTTATAATCTTGATGGAGGTCTAGGGAGGAAACTAATTAAATAATAAAATAATAATCTTGAAAATTATGCCGCATTTTGATAGTTTATTCTGGCTATCGTAAGATGTTTAATGTAGCTTAGGAAGGATCAGTGGGAATTAAAACGGTAGACTGATATATTTAACCCCTTGAAGACTATGCCACATTTTTTATATATAATTCTGACTATCATTAGACGATTTTTGTTATGAAGCTTAGGAAGGATCTGCAGGATTTCCGTGTGTTTGTGTTTATACTGTAGCAGCTCTCCAATCCCCCCCCCCCCTCCCCCCCACCCGGACTTACCAATCACAGGAATCCCAGGCTTTGACAATCTAATTACCTTCTTCCACTTCTCTTAATTAAGCCACCTCTCTCTCTCTCTCTCTCTCTCTATATATATATATATATATATATATATATATTATGGTCTCCTGCACTCAAGATATAGAACGATTAGAAAGAGTCCAAGCTGAGGTTACAAAGCTTATTCCATCGCTTAGAAGACCGAGTTATGAGGACGGGTTGAGAGCTCTTGATCTCTTCTCAAAACGCGTCGACTACGAGGTCAACTCATTGCCGTCTTTAAAACACTAAATGGGTTTGACTGTGGCTTATAGCAAAATGTTTAGTCTAGCTATGAATACAACACGCAACCAGAGCTGGAAGTTAGAAATAAACAGGTTCAGCACTATACTCTCTTTCATTTCATCTGACGGTAAATTGAATCCCTTAGCAGCTAATGTCTCGATATTTAATGGAAAAAATATGAAACCACTATATCTCTGCATCATATTAACCCGTTCAGTACCAGGGACGTCATTTTCATCATATTCTGGCAACTATTAGACGATTTTAATCAGCTTAGGAAGGACCTCTAGCCATAATAAGGCTTCGAACTATCTCAAACAATCTTTGAAACTACCACAGATCCTTCCTAAGCTGCATAACATCGTCTACATACAGCTAAAATACAATATAACACAAGTCGCTGCTACAGGAAGGGTTAAGACCAAGTATGTATAATCAGCACCGTATTTCACTACAGAAGCTTCCAAATAACTGAGAAATCTTGATGGGAACTTTGCAATTTACCGTCAGTTGAAAAGAAACAGAGTATAGTTTGTGTGGATACGTTTTCTCATATAAGATCTGCTCTACCTGCAACAAACTTTCCCCTAGAAGTTGTAAACAAAAATTCAGTTAACCCCATCTGTGCCGGTGACGTCTCTTTCACTTTATTCTGGCTACTATTAGACGATTTTATTAAGCTTAAAATGGGCCTCCAGCAATTAACAGGCTTCGAACTATCTCTCTTCACCAATTTTACTACCACAGTTCCTTCTTAAGGGGAGATCTCCACTTGAGGGATTTTTTTCTTGACCCCTTTCTCCCTCATGTTTAGCCCCATTGCTTTTGATATTATACAACGTTTGCCCCTCCCCTTAACATCTTCTGTACCGGCGACGTCTTATTAATTTTACTCTAGTTATATTTAGATGATTTTGTGCAGTTTAAGGGGAGGTATTTAGTTTGTTCCCTAGACCTCCATCAAGCTTAAAATTACACCCCCTTCAGTCCCTTTCAAGATAAATTTGTACATTTTTCGGTAGAAAATGTCCCGGCCGAAGGCCGGTTCCTCTTAAATTACAGGCTCGCTATCGCTCGCCAGGATAAAATTGAGACCTGAATGGCACGAAAGGTCATAATATGGGGTGAAAGTTCTTAAAATCGCTAAACTAATGGGACAAACGTTTTATAATATCAAAAGCAATGGGGCTAAAGATGAGGGAGAAAGGGGTCACGAAAAAAATCCCTGAAGTGGAGATCTCCCCTTAAGCAGTTCCAACAAAAAGTAGATAGTATTTCGCACACTTTACAATGCATATGTAATGTACTATAAAGTCCGTTAATTCCAGGTTGGGGGGGGGGGGGCACACATTGTAACGCCCTCTAACCTCTCACAACTCAAAAAGGGCTAGAGTAATCGAGCTAATATTTCTACCCTATAGGAAGACTTGGTTAGGGAATGTGTGGATAAATTGACAGCTCATTTGCTCTAGCCCTTTTTGAGTTACAGCGGTTAGAGGTTACGATTTCTGCCCAGCCTAGAATGAAGAGACTATACCACACTCTTTCTCTCTCTTTTCACTTCGAATATCTCCCCGGAATTTACCGTAGGGGCTTTGAGATACTAACTATTCCTTGTAACTCCTTGTACCTCTCCACACCGGATTGATTTTTGCTCGGCATTTTTGTCTCCAATTTTGCCTATAATTTTTGTTTTCCTCGACTACCTTCTCTTCTTTCTTCCTTTCGCTCTCTCTCTCTCTCTCGCTCACTCACTCACTCACTCACTCACTCACTCACTCACTCTCTCTCTCTCTCTCTCACACACACACACACACACACACTCACTCTCGGTCACATTCACTTTCACATACACTATCTCTCTCTCTCTTACACACACTATCTCTATCTCTCTCTCTCTCTCTCTCTCTCTCGGACAATTTGATACCAGGTAGTTGTCGTTCGTGCTCTGACTTTAAAAAAAAAAAAAAAAAAAAAAACGTAATTCACTTGCGCCCGACCGCCTGTCCTCCACTAAGAGAAAAATCCCCCCTTTTAACCCTATCTGGACCGAGGTGGGCCTGTTTGGTGTCTTCCTGATTCAGTTTGTGTTCTCCCTATTCGGGCTCTGTCTTATATAATATATATATATATATATATATATATATATATATATATATATATATATATATATATGCCCCTTAAGCTATTACCGTATGTATTGCCTCCCGACCCCCTTCAAGCTTAACACCACCCCCAGCCCCTTCTTCAAAGATAAATGTATACATTTTTCAGTAGAAAAATGTCCAGGCAAAAAGCTGACTTCCCTAAACTTTAGGGCTCGCTATCTCCCGTCAAAAAAAAAATAAAATAAAATAAATCAACACCTGAATGGGGTGAAGCGTCTTATAATCACCAAACCAAATCACCAAAGGTGGCGTTGTGTGTGTGTAAGTGTGAGAGTCTGAGTGTAGGGGGTGAGACAGTGAAGCACGGGAACGAGGTGGCTTCAGAGATGGGGTCGTTTCGGGCCATGAGTGAGCACCGTGCCTCATGTGAAGGCAAGATGGCAGGTGCTCGTTGTACTCTACGTGCTTCACATGTCTCACTCCCTATACTGGAGCAAGACCTCACGGGCTTCACTGTTCATTGTAAAGCGGTGAATGTTAAGGCTCTCAGCCTATGCCCGAGAGGAAGTAAGTTGGAATATAGAAAAAAAAACAAAAAAAAAACAAAAAAACAATGGGGGTGAAGCGTCTGATAATTTTTTTTTTTTTTTTTTTTTAAAGAGACAATGAACGGAGGAAGGAAAAACACAGATAAAACAAAAAGGTCCATGTGCCTAAAGGCATCCTCCATTCATAAAATGTTTGTAACAACTGGATTTAAACATTTGTAGATTGTAAGTTTGTGGAAAGCAATTCGAGGGAAGTGAATTCCAAAGAGTAGTAGCTCTGGGGATAAATGAATTCTGATATGCAGAAGTTCTGCATTGTGGAGGAGAAAGTGTAAATTCATGGGCGCTCTCAGCTGCCCTAGTTTACGGGGAAAGATGTGGAGAGGCGGCACAATTGAAGCAAGTTCCTCGGAACAATTACTGTGAAAATATCTGTAGAATAATGCAAGGGATGCAACGTTTCTTCGTATGGATAATGTAGGAAGGTCCTGTGTGATTGCAGGGTTATTGATTAATCTAATAGCTTTATTTTGAATTTTTGTCCAACTGCCTCAATGCAACCACTCCACTTCCACCCCACAGAGGTGAACAGTAATCCATCTGAGAACGCACATGACTTTTATATATTACGGCCAACTGCTCGTCAGTGAAGAATTCTCGAACTCTGTACAGGAGTCCCAGTTTTTTAGAGGCATTCTTAGCAATGCTTCTAACATAATGTGTCCAGCTCAAGTTAGTAGTTAATGTTACACCGAGAATGTCAATACTAGGGGAAGTGGGAATATTTACATCATTAAAAAATATAAGTGAGTCAGTGAGATTCTGTCGGTTAGAAAATTGAATGTACTTGGTTTTCTGTGCATTAAAGGAAACTAGATTCTTTTGTCCCCATCCATTAATTCTAGAAAGGTCCTGGTTCAGAGAAATTGCAGTGTTTATTTTTGAATTTGTAAGATCGGGTTGGGTGAAAGAATTGGTAAATGTGAAGGAACTGTGGAGTGTTGAGTCATCTGCGTAGGAATGGAGTGGAAGCAGGTAAGGAGGTAAGGGGGTGGGGAGGGGGTGGGGGAAAGACAGGTGAAAGAGGTAAGGGAGTGGAGGAGGGGGGGGGAGGGGACAGGTGAAAGAGGAGGGATTAATGGGGCTAAAGCAATGAGCCCCCCCCAAAAAAAAATATAAAATAAATAAAATAAACTCACGGTTCAGAAAAGGGATATAGGAAGTATTAATTTTCCCTACGGAGAGAGAGAGAGAGAGAGAGATAACCCCTTTTTTTTTGTGTAACTACAGTATACCTTTTCCAATCAAGGACCCTTTATTATATACCTGGCCTTCTACTCCTCCTCTTTCACCTGTCCCCTCCCCCCCCCTCCTCCACTCCCTTACCTCTTTCACCTGTCTTTCCCCCACCCCCTCCCCACCCCCTTACCTCCTTACCTGCTTCCACTCCAACCTCCTTCCTCCCCCACCTCCCTCTTCCCGTATCATCCCTCTCTCCTTACCTCCCCCTTCTTTCCTTACCTCCCTCCCTCCCTACCTCCTCCCCCTCCCTCCTTACCTCTCCTTCCCTCCCCCCCCCCCCCCCCTTCCTCCCCTCTCCCTCCCTCCCCCCTTCCCCCCCCCCCCCATTGTATTGGAGACCCTTTGATGTCTCAGTAGGTCAGACTTTTTTTTCTCTCTCTCTCACTTTTTTTCTTTAATCTTGCACCTATTAATTCTCAATCAATTAGGCCCTTACGAAGACTTTTTGGTCCCCCCCCCCTCTCTCTCTCTCTCTTTAATCTTGCCCTACAATATCTCAATCAATTTTGAGAGAGAGAGCGAAAGCGAGCCCTCGCTGTCTCGTTATATATATATACCCTTCGCAGGTAAACTCTCGATATGCAAAGGTGGAATATGAATCTACTATATTTCTGCATCGTATTAGTGCCAAGTTTACGTAATTAACAACATATTTCAAGATGGAAAATATCGATATTTACCATCAATGAATATATTACTTACGAAACTTACTAACATCGTGTACTAATAATCAATATCAATATTAATATTGGTCATGGAATAAAAACCAAATCTTAAAAGTTTTGTAGGTATTGTAATTTCTACTAAATTCCGATGTAAAAAATTATCTATAATATATATATATATATATATATATATATATATATATATATATATATATACTGTATATACATATATAACCCAGCTCGACAACAAAGAACTGGAATCCCATCTTCACCACCATAGATTCGTTTTCTTTGATGCCAGAGGATGAACAAGATTGGAGACCCCTTAACCCCTTCGGTACCGGCGACGTCTTTTGCATTTCATTTTAGCCAGATTTAGACGAGTTTGTGCAGTTTACGAAGGAGTACAAAGGAAATCAAGCAACAACAGATCTAGTGACCCTTCTAGGAGGATCTGTGGTAATAAAAAGGGTTAAATGAGATCATTGTTTGGAAGCTCTTTTTAAACTGAATAAAATCATCTAACAATAGCCAAAAAAAAACAGTTCAAAAGACGGCGCCGGTACAGATGGGGTCAAGGGCCTATTAGTTGGCGATTTTAAGACTTTTCGCCCCATTTCTGTGTCAATATTAAGACTTTTCATGTCATTTAGGTGTCGATTTGTTCCTGGTGAGCGATAACGAAAAATGTACAAATATATCTTGAAGGAGGGTTTGGGGGGGGGGGGGGGGTATTTTTAAGCTTGATGGAGGTCTAGGGAGGAAAAAAAAAAAAAAAAAAAAATATAGAAGAAACATAAATGAGCAAGTAATGGTTCTATAGCAAATTATTCTTGTAAGTTGATCCCACTATGTCTACTTCCATACATAAACATCATGGCGTGGCTACAAACGTATGGGGCCAACTGTACATAAAACGACATTCACATATCAGTCTCCGCACATATAATATACTTGCACGCGAAAAAATATGAACGATCTAGGACATTTTACGAGTGAGAGGCCCCCCCCCCCCCTCCTCCTCCTGGGATCAACAATTCTCACTGCCACATTTCCCAAGTTGTCAGATTACAGTTGCAAAAAATAAATAAAATGTTTGTCAGATTAGAGTTGCATAAAAAAAGTGTCAGATTAGAATTGCAAGAAAAAAGTCAGATTAGGGTTGTAAGAAAAAGGTTGTCAGATTAGAGTTGCAAAAAAAAGTTGTCGGATTAGAGTTGCAAGAAAAAAAGTTGTCAGATTAGAGTTGCAAGAACAAAAAGTTGTCAGATTAGAGTTGCAAATAAAAGTTGTCAGATTAGAGTTGCAATTAAAAGTTGTCAGATTAGAGTTGCAATTTTTTTCTTTCGGATTAGAGTTGCAAATAAAAGTTGTCAAATTAGAGTTGCAAGAAAAAAGTTGTCAGATTAGAGTTGCAAGAAAAAAGTTGTCGGATTAGAGTTGCAAATAAAAGTTGTCAGATTAGAGTTGCAAGATTTTTTTTTGTCAGATTAGAGTTGCAAGAAAAAAGTTGTCAGATTAGAGTTGCAAATAAAAGTTGTCAGATTAGAGTTGCAAGAAAAAAGTTGTCAGATTAGAGTTGCAAGAAAAAAGTTGTCAGATTAGAGTTGGAAATAAAAGTTGTTGGATTATTAGAGTTGCAAAACAAAAGTTGTCAGATTAGAGTTGCAAATAAAAGTTGTCAGATTAGAGTTGGAAATAAAAGTTGTTGGATTATTAGAGTTGCAAAACAAAAGTTGTCAGATTAGAGTTGCAAACAAAGTTGTCAGATTAAAGTTGCAAAACAAAATTGAGATTAGTTGAACAAAAATCTATATATATAAATACAAAAACAAATGCCGATTAGACATGACCAAAAAAATATACTAGTTTTTTCACATTCACACAACCATCTAAACATACGACAAAATATGAAGGATTTACGATATTTTACGAGTGACCGCCCCGGGTTCCTCTTGGGAAAAAACCACTCTCACTCCAATGTTTCCGAACCCTAACATAACATAATACTCTTATGCATAACTTATTATTATTATTATTATTTTGTTTTTACCTTAATCTTAACCCTTTCCCTGCGGGAGACGTTCCCGAACGCCATGGCAAATTACAGCAATGTACAGGCTTTTAAAGCCTCTAAAAGCCTGTAAAATTGAGTGCAAGGGAGCGGGAGCGCAACAGGCCGCCTCATGTCCGTCTTCCAGCCGCGCGGCCATGGCACTGAAGACTCTGAGTCAGAGTCTCGCGAGATATACAGTGCTGCCAAAGGCATATGTTGAGAGACATTAGCGAGAATTGATAATTTTAGCGAATGTCTATGATAACGCTGCGGGTGAACCCCTCGAGCTACAAAGCTCATTTGGGCATAATTTTGAAGCTATTTTCTTCTAGTTTATGTCTGTATACATTTAATTTCATTCAGAAACTTGCCTAATCAATCAGGAGTGCCTGAATTAAACCTAATATGGCGGAAATAGGCGGAAATATGCCCGCAGAGAAAGTGTTAATCTTAAAAAATAAATTAGTCAACTCAACCCTCCTGCCAAATCTTAGAAACAAATTACTTTCAACTCAACCCTCCCGCTAAATCTTAGAAACAAATGACAGTCAACTCTCCCGCTAAATCTTAAAAACAAATGACAGTCAACTCAACCCTCCCGCCAAATCTTGGAAACAAATGACAGTCTAACTCAACCGTCCTGCCAAATCTTAGAAACAAATGACAGTCTAATTCAACCCTCCCTCCAAATCTTAATCTTAATCTTAAAAACAAATGACAGTC
Source organism: Paralithodes platypus (assembly GCA_032716605.1). NCBI lineage: Eukaryota > Metazoa > Arthropoda > Malacostraca > Decapoda > Lithodidae > Paralithodes > Paralithodes platypus. Next base: position 29,532,296 of record CM064535.1, read on the forward strand.
AACTCAACCCTCCCGCCAAATCTTATAAACAAATGACATTCTAACTCAACCCTCCCGCCAAATCTAGCGTTCCCGCCCTTTTCCCCAGCTTTCCCCGGGGTTCTTACTGTAGATTCCCGCCAGTTTGATGCAGGCCGTGGCGGGGAAGAGTCCGTTCCGATCCTTCCTGCCGGCGTAACAAGGAGTCTGGAGCATGTCCTTGGTGTAGTTGTTGTGGAAAGGGTCCTCGCAGCCTGGGTTATCGCCGTTCACAGAGACGCACTTGAAGCAGTCGATCCCGTGCGAGCCTGAGGGAATACATGAAACTACATAAAATACATAAAAATACGTGGAGTCATGGGAGGGACTTGACTAGCTACTTACAATACATAAAAATACACAACATACTCAAAAAAGTGTAATGTAACGCGCATTCATACGTACATATTTAACGTAAAACTTCACTATGAATATAAACACATACAAAGAAAAACATTTACTTATATAATTATATATATATATATATATATACGGTATTTATATATATATATAGTATACATAACATAAAAATGCATAAACTGGTATATGTCGAGCGATCCATAACGTAAAACGCAATATATTAATAAATTACATATCTATAATGAATATAAACAAATGCTACATACTGTAACATTCATAATCACATAAAGGACACATAGGACAAAGTAACACACAGCACATACAAAACTACACAATAATCTACACACATTAATGCAGAATATAGTAAAGGAACATCTAAGACAATTATGAATGAACAAGTATGCAAAAGTAATGATGAACGCATAGAAATACTAACTAATATACATACTCTACCATAATCACTGCTACACCAGATGCAACTAAACACAATCACAATTACTACTTCAACCACTTCTACAACAAACACATCCACCGATAAATGGGAACATTGTGGACACCTAGGGCAATTGAGGACAGTTATGTGAACCTCAGTGATAATTATTCAGGATTTCTGTTTTTTAGCAAAATTATGACTTAGTAGGTTGCCATAGATTTGCTAAAGACAGAAATTCTGAATAAGTATAATTGAGGTTTTAATGAACCGTCCTCAATTGCCCTAGGTGTCCACAATTACCCCATTTGACTGTACCACAATTAATACAACAAATACATTCTACAACAATTACTTCCACACCAATCACAATTACTACTACAACCACTACCAAAACAACCACACCTACCACAATTACTTCCACAACCAATACTACAAAAACTACATTCATTAACCCACTGGACCCCAGCGATGCACGTTATGCGTCGCCTAACGCACAGTCCCAGCAACGGTTGCGTCCACCTTAATTACTGTTGTCCTATGTCACCTAGAGGGTTCAGATTTGTACGAGAAGTACTTTAGGATCCCACAGAACAATACCGATGATGGGCAACCCTCCAAGTCCAGCTGGGTGCACGCGGGAATGATTGGCAACCCTCCAAGTCCAGCTGTGTCCAAGTGTGGGCGCACGCGGGAATGATTTTCCCGTATATTTCCTACCCTTCACCACATGTAAATGGTGACTTTTCACCTCCCCCCAAGACTCCCAAATGACCTACTGTAGGTGAGCGTTTTGTTTTTTTGTTTTTCCTTCATTACTAACCCACCCCATGTGTTTTCAGAAACAAAACAAAAAATGACAAGTGGCTGGTCCTGGAGTGTATATTTTTATATTAACCCTCTCCGACATATGACGCAATTTTGAGCCTATTGGGGATACTTTAAAGCCTTTGTTACCATCAGGGGTATTTAGAAACCTTTAGTTTAGTTACTTCAACCTCTGCAGTTGTCTTTTGAGTTAGCTGTGGGCAGAAAACTAATTTTGGAGAGGTACCGGTAATTAAAAGAGTGAGAGAACTCTATTTCTTATTGCTAATCAGGCAACCTCTGCATCATATGTGCGTGAAAGGGTTAAATCGCTTGGGGTCCAGTGGGTTAATATAACAAGCAAATACTACCACAACCACATCAACAACAAATCACAAACAAAAACACAATTACAATCATTAATACAACAACCAAATACTACCATTACAACTACAGCCACTTCTACAACTAATACATCTAATAACAAAGACATCCACAATCACTTCTACAACGATTATAAACACATATACAAATCCAATCCAATCACTTCTATAACGATGATAAACACAAATCCAATCCAATCACTACAAAGAATATACACAACCACAAGCAATAACACAATCACTACAAAACCATCATACAATATACAACCCCAAACGAGGCTACAATCACAACTAATTATGATGGTATCACACTACCACAACCATAACAATCACAACAACTACAACTACCACGACCTGTAACACAACCACGACTACCACAAATACAACTATCACAATCACAACTACCACAACAACCACAACTACAACTACCACAACAACTACCCTAACAAAAACAACCACATCCACCACAACTACCACAACAACAACCACAACCACAACTACTACCACATCTACCACAACTACCCAAACTACCACAACAACAACAACCACAACTACAACAACCAGAGCTACCACAACACCCACCTTGGTATCTTACGTTTTGCACCAACAACTCATAACTTTTTTTTAATTCATGTTGCTAAAAATTGCATGTAAATTTATGGCCTAATTCAGCTGTGGTGAAATGAAGTATTGTTTCTCCTAATTGTGGGTGCTTCTCTCTCGCTCTCGCTCTCTCTCTCTCTCTCTCTCTCTCTATTTATCTCTCTCTCTCTCTCTCTCTCTCTCTCTCTCTCTCTGGGTTTGTTCGTCAATAACACATTTTTCTATCATTTCTCTCAATTCTCTCTCTCTCCCTCACTCACTCACTCTCTCAATATCTCTCTCTCTCCCTCCCTCACTCACTCTCAATCTCTCTCTCTCTCTTTCAATTAACACATTTTTCAACCAATTTGCCTTTTGTTCAAACGCGATACTTTTTTGTTAATTGCGTTTGATTAAAAAATACGATTGCTTAAATACTTTGTTTGTAAATAGACTATAACAACCTGTTCCAAATAGGTAGACCAGAAATCCTGAACCCCTATAACCTCTCTCTAACTCAAAAAGGGCTGGAGCAAATGGGCTGTAAATGTCCACACCTATTCCCTGGGCTGGCTGACCCTTCCCAAATGGGAGATGGAATTATTAGCTCGATTATTCTAGGTCGTTAGTGAGTTATAGAGGTTAATATTAAAGAGAAAATGGTTTGTAAATGTCCACACCTATTCCCTGGCCTGGCTGACCCTTCCCAAATGGTAGATGGAATTATTGGGTGGATTATTCTAGGTCGTTAGTGAGTTATAGGGGTTAATGTTAAGGGGAGGTTTCTAGTTTGTTTCCTACTCCTCCAGCAATCTTAAAATTTCACCCCCTTGACCCCCTTTCAAGATAAATTTGTACATTTTTCGGTAGAAAAATGTCCTGGCCGAAGGCCGATTACTCTTAAATTACAGGCTCGCTATCGCTCGCCAGGATAAAATCTACACCTAAATGGCACGAAAGGTCTTAAAATTGACAGAATGGGGCGGAAATTCTTAAAAATCACCAAACTAATGGGGCAAACGTCTTACAATCTCAAAAGCAATGGGGCTAAACATGAGGGAGAAAGGGGTCAAGAAAAAAGTCCCTCAAGTGGAAATCTCCCCAAGAGTTCTGGCCAACTTACTTGGAATAGAGTATAATGTACTCTATTTTCTCACATTTAAAGGCATATTTTTAAATGTTCTCGCTAGACCTCCCTCAAACTTAGAAAACGGCCCCTCGGACCCCCCCCCCCCCCCTCAAGATAAATTTGTTAATTTTTTCGGTTCCTCTTACGATTACAGGCTGGCTATCGCTCGCCAGGAAAAAAATCGATACCTAAATGGCACTATAGGTCTTAAAATTGACAACGAATGGGGCTAAAGGTGTATCATCGCCAAACTAATGGGCCGAACTTCTTAAAATGTCCAAACTAATGGGGCTAAACCCGAGGGATATATAACTAAAACAAAGCATAGAGAGAATGAGGAAGAGTAGGATAGTGGGGGATGCAGTTTGCCCTGCAGCGGTACTTGTAGGTGGAGAGAGAGGGGGGGGGAGGCTGAAGAGGTGTGTGAGAGAGAGAGAGAGAGAGAGAGAGAGAGAGAGAGAGAGAGAGAGAGAGAGAGAGAGAGAGAGAGAGAGAGAGAGAGAGAGAGAGAGAGAGAGAGAGAGAGAGAGAGAGAGAGAGAGAGAGAGAGAGAGAGAGAGAGAGAGAGAGAGAGAGAGAGAGAGAGAGAAGCGCGTTAGGGTAAATTTAGTGTCGATCCCAATCTCCGGTGAGCGAGTGGTAGATAGGAAGGAACGGGAAGGTAACTATTTATTGTGTATATCTATCTATTATATATCTATCTATTATATATCTATCTATTATATATCTATCTATTATATATCTATCTATTGGGAAAGTAACTATTTATTATATTCATCTATCTATCTATCTATCTTTCTTTCTATCTATCTATCTATTTGTCTATCTATCTGTCTGTGTCTGTCTGTCTACTGTATATATATATATACAGTATATATATATTGAATATATATATATATATATATATATATATATATATATATATATATATATATATATATATATATATATATATACAGTATATCTGTCTAGTTAACTAATTGTAGGCCGTATTAATCTATCTAGCTATCTCCATCTATTTCGCGTGCCGTATATATCTATCTAGCTATCTCCATCTAGTGTGTATGTAGCATTTATGTATTTATGATTAAAACATCATCTAATACAAGGGGAGAGAGATAAATCACTATCAATACACCCAATATCGATAATAACCCCTTCCGTACCAGGGACGCCTTTTCCATCATATTCAGACAGCTATCAGACGATTTTATTCAGCTTTGGAACGACCTATGGCATTAATAAGGCTTCAGACTATCTTAAGGGGAGATATCCACTTGAGGGATTTTTTTTCTGGACTCCTTTCTCCCTCATGTTTAGCCCCATTGTTTTTCTAATATTAAGACGTTTGCCCCATTATTTTGACGATTTTAAGAACTTTCAACCCATTTGTCAATTTTAAGACCTTTCGCGCCATTTAGGTGTCGATTTTATCCTGGCGAGCGATAGCGAGCCTGTAATTTTAGAGGCACCGGCTTTCAGCCGGGACATTTTTCTACCGAAAAATGTACACATTTATCTTGAAAGGGGCTCAAGGGGGTGTAATCTTAACCTTGAAGGATATCTAGGGACCAAACTAAAAACCTCCCCTTAAACCAACCCTTTTAACTACCCACAGATCCTTCCTGAGCTGCATAATATCCCTCTAAATATAGCTAGCATACAATCTAACACACGTCGCTATAAGGGATTCAATTTATGGCCAACTGAAAGGAAACAGAGTATAGTACCCGATGCCAATGCCAAAAGCACCTCACAATAGTAAGAGAACAAAATTGCTCATCGAACATTCCCAGAAAATTACCTTTTTGTCTTTCTCTCCTTTTCTCTCTTTCCCTGGCTTGTATCCATTCGGCCCTATTCATCCAACTGTTTTGAGACACTTATCTCCATCCAGGTGTCGATTTCTTCCTGGCGAGCGATAGCGAGCCAGCATTGTATGGAGAAATCCGGCTTCGCCGGAGACATTTTTCTATCGAAAAATGTACAAATTTAGCTTGTTGTTAAAACAAAAATATATATATACTGGCTCGCTACCGCTCGCCAGGAAAATATTGACACCTGGATGGGGATAAACGTCTTAAAACAGTAAGCTGAATGGGGCCGAATGGATACAAGCCAAAGAGAGAGGGAGAAAAAGAGAACAAAAGCGAGGTGGGCTCCCTTAACCTCCCTATGGTAAAAGTTGTTGCCTATACACCTCTTTGTAATTGGGTCGCTTTTCTGGTATCCCTTCTTCCTCGTGTTTAGCCCCATTAGTTTTCACATTTTAAGACGTTCGGCCCATTAGTTTGGCGATTTGAAGATCTTTCACCCCATGTCTTTGTCAATATCAAGACTTTTCGTGTCATTTAGGTGTCGATGTTTTCCTAGCGAGTGATAGCGAGCCTGTAATTTAAGAGGAACCGGCCTTTGACCGGAAATTTTTCCTAACGAAAAATTTACACATTTAACCTGAAGGAGAGGTATGTTTTTTTTTTTTTTTTTTTTTTTAAAGCTTGATGGAGGTCTAGAGAGCAAAAAAAAAAAAAAAAAAAAAATATATATATACACAAGTAAATAAATGCCCCCCCCCCCCCCCCCTTAATTGATTCGCAATATTTGAAAATATATTTGGAAATTCCAGCTGAGGGACTTCCACAATTAATAGAAAATATGTTCGTTCAGTTTTCAATAGAGCACAGGCAGGAGCATAGTTATTTAATATATGCTCTAAAAATAGTAATAGGCAGGAAAAATCTATCTATCTATCTATCTATCTACAGGTATATACTCATCAGGACCAATCCTCACTTTTCCATTTTTTTTATTTTTTTTTTTTCATTTTTTTTTTTTATTTTTTTTTTTTTTTTTATTTTTTTTTTTTTTTTTGGGGGGGGGGCGACTCAATAGTGATAAACCTAAATATTATTCTATTAAATCTGACCCTAATTAATCTTTAAACATGATAGCTCGCAAGGAACGAAAATCGCCACATAAAATGGCACGGAAGGTCTTAAAATTCACAAAGAAATGGGTCGCAAGGTCTTAAAATCGCCAAACTAATGGGGCGAAAATCTGCCAACCATCAAAACTAATGGGGCTAAGCATGAGGGCGAAGAGGAACCAGAATAAATAAAAAAAAACTTGATGATGCGATAGATAAAAGGCCACCTAATGATGATACGAGTCATTAAAGAAAAAAATCCGCCAACATTCCTAGCCCCCAATTAACGATAAAAACAGAAAAAAAAAAACTTTGTGAAAATACGGCAGCTTCGGAGAACTAATTAAGGGGACACTGGCTGTTTGTTTGGTCTATTAATTCATTTATTCATATATTTTGTTTTACTTTCCTCGCTAGACATCCCTCAAGCTTAGAAAAAAAAACCTAGACCCCCCTTCAAGATAGATTTGTACATTTTTCGGTAGAAAAAAATGTCCCGGCCAAAGGCTGATTCCTCCTAAAATTACAGGCTCGCTATCGCTCGCCAGGATAAAATCGAACCTAAATGGCACGAAGGGTCCTAATATTGACAAAGAAATGGGGTGAAAGGCCATAAAATCCCCAAACTAATGGAACCAACGTCTTAAAATCTCAAAACTAGTGGGGCTAAACATTAGGGAGAAGGGGGTCCAGAAAAACGGTCTGTCTCCCCTTAAGCGTGTGTGTGCGTGTGTAGGTGTAAGCCGTGTGTGCGCCGTATGTATGTGTATGTGTTTGTGTAAGTTTGAGAGCGTCATTGTCCCTTATATTTACATGAACTACTGACGGCAATACTGAGCCCCGTGGAGAGTTGCCCGATCTCGCCACTCATTACCGTGAAAATTAAGGGGGGTCACCTGCTTTTTTTTATCTTTCTCTCCTTTTCTCTCTTTCTCTGACGTGTATCCATTCAGCCAACTGTTTTAAGACGTTTATCCCCTTCCAGGTGTCGATTTTTTTCTGGCGAGCAATAGCGAGCCAGCATTGTATGGAGAAATCCGGCTTCACCGGAGACAGTTTTCTATCCAAAAATGTACAAATTTAGCTTGCTGTAGAACAAAACAATTATATATGCTGGCTCGCTACCGCTCGCCAGGAAAATATTGACACCTGGATGGGGGTAAACGTCTTAAAACAGTTGGCTGAATGGGGCCGAATGGATACAAGCCAGAAACAAAGAGAGAAAAGGAGAGAGAGATAAACAAAGCCGGTGACCCCCCTTAACTCTTAGTGTGGCAATAATGGCCAGATATGCCTCTCTCACTTTCTCTCTCTCTCTCTCTCTCTCTCTCTCTCTCTCTCTCTCTCTCTCTCTCTCTCTCTCTCTCTCTCTCTCTTGTGTTCTTTTATTTCATACATTTCATTTTTAGTAAGCGTTGTTTCCACATAGCGATTTTGATAATTTAATTTGACTTTATATTGTCCTTGTCCCAATTTTGGTTTGTTTAGTTTGCAAGTTTTACATTTTAATTTATTGCTTTCATGTTCTGTTTATTCGTGATTATATTTACCACTGCCTCTCTCTCACTCTCTCACACATTCTCTCACTATCTCTCTTTATTGCTTTGGTGTTCCGTTTATTCGTGATTATTCTGCTCAAAGGGCCCAGGATTACGTTGCGATTGTGAGAGATTGAAGTCATCAGTCGCTGGGAGTCTCAAATCATGCTGTTTTCTGTCTTTCAAATTCTCTGTCCCTTTTCCTGTACCCTAGTTCTTCTCTCTCTCTCTCTCTCTCTCTCTCTCTCTCTCTCTCTCTCTCTCTCTCTCTCTCTGTTTCCTCTTAAATTATGCTTTTCTGTCTCTCCAATTCTCATTCGCTCCACCCCACCCATTTCCTCTGTACCCTACCTAGTTTTTTTCTCTATATCTCTGATCTTCTCTTTTTCTCTCTCGCCTCTCCTCCTCGCTCTCGCTCCTCTCCCCTCCCTCTCTTCTCTCTCTCTCTCTCTCTCTCTCTCTTTACTGCGAGTTCTCGTCATCCCTGCAGTATATTATATTTACTCATGGTCTTTGATCTTGTGTAGCAAATAACTCTCTCGCCTCTCGCGCGTCCTCTCTCTCGCCGCGTCGTCTCTCTCTCTCTTCGCTCTCGCTCTCTCTCTCTCCTATCATCGCTCGCCTCTCTCTAGCTCCTCATCTCCTCGGTGTGCGTTGTATGGAACGGAGACCCTCTACCCCCCCCTTGCGGTTAGGTTTAATCTCTCTCTCTCTCTCTATATATATATATAGAGAGAGAGAGAGAGATAATTACACCATAATATATGCATTATATGGAATTCTCTGCCAACTGTATATTTATTTAACTATCAATTATCATGCAATCAAAGGTTCTGCACACTACCGGTATTAATTTGCAGCCAAATTAAGGAGGAATGCTTTTTTTTCTGGGCTCCCTTCTCCTTCATAAATAGCCCCATTAGTTTGGCGGTTTGAAGACCTTTCACCCCATTTCGTTATCAATTTTAAGACCTTTCGTTTTTTTTGGGCCCCATTTAGGTTGTAGATGGTTTTCATGTCGAGGCCGATAGAAAGGCCTGTAGTAGGGAGGACAACGGCTCTTCGACCTTCGAAAAAAATTGTACCAGCTTATATAGATATGTGATCTTCTGGGGGGTTTGTTTTTATAAGCTTGATGGCGGACTAGAGAGGAAACACATGTAAGTAATACTAAAAAATAACAAACAATACCCCCTACCCCCTTATTAATACCCCCTACCCCCTACCCCCTTATGAATACCCGCTACCCCCTTATGAATACCCCCTACCCCCTTATGAATATCCGCTTACACCATTCTAATACCCCCTACCCCTTCTCCCCCGTGACTACCCCCCGCACCCCCTTTATGAAACCCCTTTTACCCGCTTATGGAACACCATTACCCTTATGAATACCCCCTACCCCCTTATGACATACCCGGACCCTATGAATAACCCCTACCCTTAATGCATTACCGCCGCTACCCCCTTACCACCTTAGGATACCGCTAACCACTATTGAATACCCCCTACACCCTTATGAATACACGCTTACATATGAATACCCGCTACCCCATTATGAATAACACCCTACCACCTTATTATGACATATCCGCTATTACCCTCCTTGTGAATACCCGCTACCCCGATGAATACCCCCACCCTTATTGAATACCTCACTCACCCACCCCCTTATGAATACCCGGCCTACCACATTATGAATACCAATTACACCCTTATGAATACCCCCTACCCCCCTTCTGAATACACCCTACACCCGCTAGAACCCCCTACCCCATACACAATTATGAATACAGCCTACCCCCTATGAATACCCGGATACCCCTTCATGACTACCCCATAACCCCTTATGAATACCCCCTACCCCTTAGGAAATAACCGTACTCCCCCTTGATACCCCTACCCCCGTAGAATAACGCTACCCCCTTCATGAAGACCCCCCTTCCCCCTTATGGAATACCCCGCCCCCCTTATGAAATACTTTCGTTACCCCTTATGAATGACCCCGCTACCCCCCTGCCCCCTTTTAATAACCGCCTACCACCTACCCCTATGAATACCGGCGATACCCCCTTGAAAACCCCCTAACTTTACCCTATGGCTTACCCCCTGACCCCAGGATGAATACCCCACCCCTTATGAATAGCCCCCTAATTATGAATAGCTACCCCCTTATGAATACCCTATCTTATGAATACCGTCCCCCTTATGAATATCCTACCCTATGAAACACGCCTTATGAATACCCGCTACCCCCTTATGAATACCCGCTACCCCCTTATGAATACCCGCTACCCCCTTATGAATACCCGCTACCCCCTTATGAATTATCTACCCCCTTCAGAATACCGCTACCCCCTTATGAATACCCTACCCCCTTATTAATTCCCCCTACCCCCTTCCTTATAATACCCCATCCCCCTATTAATACCCCTAACCCCCTTATGAATACCCGCTACCCCCTTATGAATACCCCCTACCCCCTTATTAATACCCCTACCCCCTTATTAATACCCCCTACCCCCTTATGAATACCCGATATCCCCCTTCCTTCCCCCCCCCCTCTCTCTCTCTCTCTCTCTCCTTTTTACTCCTTTGTACTCCTTTGTACTCCTTTGTACTCTCCCTCGATTCCTACTTTCCTTGCCCGCCCATTCCCGGTGATTCCAAGTATGTGGGAATGGCCGGGTGCTACTGACAGTGGGAATGTCTGGGAATGTGCTGGGAATGGGAATGGGGGGGGGGTTGTGTGTTGGGGGGGGGGGGGGGTGGAGGGTGAGAGGTAATCAAAATGTAGGATTGAGTGAATTTAGCCGAGTTAGTATATTTCTTTCTCTCTCTCTCTCTCTGTTTTTTTTATATATATATGTAAAAAACAGAGAGAGAGAGAGAGACGCTTTGTGAGGATTCAGATAAAGAACATATGTTATAGGAAAGGTAAAGGGGGAGGAGGGAGGGGGGAGGGAGGAGGAAAGGAGAGGGAGGAAAATTGGGGTGGGTGGGTAGGAGGGAGGCGTGAGTGGGTGGGAGGAGAAGGGAAGGAGGAGTAGGAGGAGGAAAGGAAGGTTAAGGAGGAGTGGGAGGAAGGTTGCGTGGGTGGGAGGTGGAGGGACGGAGAGGGAGGAGGAGGAAGAGGAGTCGGGAGGAGGTGGTGGTGGTGGAGGAGGAGGAGGTAGTGAGGGAGGGGAGGCGGGGGGGGGTGGGGGGCAGGGAGGGTAAAGGAAGTTGGGAGAGGGGGAAGAGGAGGGAGGGGAAAGAGCTAGGGAGATGGGTAGGGGGGAGGGAGGGAGGGAGAGATATACAAGAACTTACGTACATACAGAGATATACTGCATATATACAGTATATATATATTATATATATATAGATGTACAGAGAGACAGATATAGATAAATAAATAGATAAATAAACAGACAGACAGACGGATAGAGAAAGCGAAAACAAAGACCCCCCCTATAATTCAACACAGGAACCAATCAGCGCCCGCCTGCGACTCGAGTGCTGTTCGCTGATTGGCTGGTTGCATGGGCTCTTATATTCATTGCAAATTGCACATTGTTACCCGCCCTTTCATTAATGCACACTCCAATAGAAATTACCAATGGTTTCGCAATGAGCTTTAAGGGGGGAGGGTTCACTTTAAGGGGGGGGAGGGTTCACTTTAAAGGGGCAGGGTTCACTTTTTGGGCGATTTTTGCATGTATTCATTATTTTTGCATGTATTCATTATTTTTGCATGTATTCATTTTGCATGTATTCATTATTTTTGCATGTATTCATTATTTTTGCATGTATTCATTATTTTTGCATGTATTCATTATTTTTGCATGTATTCATTATTTTTGCATGTATTCATTATTTTTTTAGTTTCCTCCCTAGACCTCCATCAAATTTTTAAAAAACATCCTTTAGATCCCCCATCTAGATTAATTTTTTACATTTTTCGGTAGAAAAATGTACCGGCCAAAGGCCGGTTCTTCCAAAACATTACAGGCTCACTATCGTTCGCCAGGGAAAAAATTGACACCTAAATAGCACAATAGGTCTAAATATTGACGAAGAAATGGGGCGAAAGGTCTTAAAATCGACTAAGTAATGGGGCTAAACATGAGGGAGAAAGTGCTCCAGAAAACCGGCTCATCACCCCTTAAGGGGGAGGTAGTTGCTTTTTCCAGACCCCCTTCTCCTTCGTGTTTAGCCCCATCAGGGTTTAGATTTTATGACGTTCGGCCCTATAATATTTTGGGGATTTTGACACCTTTCGCCCCATTTCGTTGTCAATTTTGGACCATTTGTGCCACTTAGGTGTCGATTTGTTTCCAGGCGAGCGATAGTGAGCCTGTACTATTAAGGGGAGGTTTTTAGTTGGTTTCCTACTCCTCCAGCAATCTTAAAATGTCACCCCCTTGACCCCCTTTCAAGATAAATTTGTACATTTTTCGGTAGAAAAATGTCCCGGCCGAAGGCCGATTACTCTTAAATTACAGGCTCGCTGTCGCTCGCCAGGATAAAATCGACACCTAAATGGGACGAAAGGTCTTAGAATTGACAGAATGGGGCGGAAATTCTTAAAAATCACCAAACTAATGGGGCAAACGTCTTAAAATCTCAAAAGCAATGGGGCTAGACATGAGGGAGCAAGGGGTCAAGAAAAAAAGTCCCTCAAGTGGAAATCTCCCCTTAAGAGGAACCAGCCTTCGGCCGGGACATTTTTCTACCGAAAAATGTACAAATATATCTTGAAGAGGGTGGATCTACTGAAGGGGGTGTTTTTTCAGCTTGATGGAGGTCTAGCAGCGAGGAAACTAAAAAATGAATGAATACAAAGGAAAGCAAGCAACAACAGACCTACGCATAAATATATAGACCAGATCATAACCACTAACCCCCCCCTTAACCCTTTCAGTACGTAACCCTCCCCCCCCCCCCCTTTCATTAATGCACACTCCAATATAAATTACCAATGGTTTCGCAATGAGCTTTAAGTGGGGGTGGGGGGGGGGGGGAGGAGTTGCTTTTTCCGGAACCCCTTTCTTCTTTGTATTTAGCCCCATTAGTTTTTAGATGTTAGGACGTTCGGCCCATTAGTTCGGCGATTTTAACACTTTTCGCCCCATTTATTAGTCAATCATAAGACTTTTCGTGCCATTTAGGTGTCGCTTATTTCCTGGCGAGCAGAAGCGAGCCTGTTATTGAGGAGGAACCGAAAAATGTACAAATTTATCTAAAAGGGGAATTTTTGGGGATTATTTTCTAAGCTTGATGGAGGTCTAGGGAGGAAACTAAAAATAATAACAAGGTACATAATTACGCAATTAATGTGCCCATCCTCCCTTAAGTGGCTCTCCCGAAATTAATAGAACCTTTCCATTACAAATTCTACTTAATAATCTTCCACAGTTTTAAAGTTGATAATGTTTTTCGAGGGTGTATTGTGAGTCGGCCATGTTGTTTTTTGTTTTTTTTTTTTTTTTAACCCACAATTTTGTCCAGTTACTTAAGGGGAGGTTTTTAGTTCGTTCCCTAGAATTCCATCAATCTTAAAATTACACCCCCTTGACCCCCTTTCAAGATAAATTTGTACATTTTTCGGTAGAAAAATGTCCCGGCCGAAGGCCGGTTCCTCTTAAATTACAGGCTCGCTATCGCTCGCCAGGATAAAATCGACACCTGAATTGCACGAAAGGTCTTAATATGGGGTGAAAGTTCTTAAAATCGCTAACTAATGGGGCAAACGTTTTATAATATCAAAAGCAATGGGGCTAAACATGAGGGAGAAAGGGGTCAAGAAAAAAATCCCTCAAGTGGAGATCTCCCCTTAAGGGGGGGGATGGTTCGGTTTTTTATTCTGGCTCCCCTTCTCCCTCATGTTTAGCCCCATTAGTAATCAGACTTATTGAGACGTTCGGCCCATTAGTTTGGCGATTTTAAGACCTTTCACCCCATTTCACTATATATATATATATACTGTATTATATATATTGCCATCAGCATCCAATTTTGAAGCTCTCGCACCTAAATCACTCAAGTAGGCTTCGTAGGTGTAAAAGTTAGGCCCTTTACAGCGTGACCGGGTTGCCATGGAAACGTCAAGAGGCGTCCCCGTTGCCATGGTGACTCTTTGTTTACAATGTACCAGCTGGGCGAGTTGACGGATGGTGGGCGAGGTGTAGGATCGATGGTAGAAGAGTGTTGGCATGGGGCAGGTAAGGTGGAGAGGTAGATAGATGGATAGATAGATAGATAGATAGATAGATAGATAGATAGATAGATAAATAGATAAATAGATTGATTGATTGATAGCCAGATTGAGAGAGAGAGAGAGAGAGAAAGGTGAGAACTAATTATGTCGTGTGTAGGAAGGAGCAAGCAAGAGGGGAGGAGGAATGAGGGGGGGAGAAGGGATAGGGGACGTGGGAGGGGGAGAGGAGAGGGGAGGAATGGAACGTGGGAGAGGTGTGGATGGTAGAGGGGGAGGGGAGGAAGGGGACGTTGGGGAGTACAAAGGAGTACAAAGGAAATCAAGCAACAACAGGTCTAGTGACCCTTCTAGGCTGCTTGTCCTCCAAAACACTGAGGATCAAGTGTCCAAACAGTGGTTTAGAGTGGGTAAGGGAACATTGGAAAGGGAACTACTGCCCTGGAACTAATGTCCGTGGCAGGATTAGGAAGTTAGTAGGGGACAGATGGGTTAGTAACTGAGGGGGGGGGGGGATAAAATAAAGTTATTCATTTACAAACGCAGTCAGTCGCGGGTTTGATGCGAGATGTTTGTCTAAGCGGAGTTTAAATGAATCAACGGTGCTGCAGTCTATAATGTCTCGGGGAAGCCCATTCCACAAGTTGACAACTCGATTGAAGAAGAAATTCTTAGATTCGTGTGAGTTAAAAGATTTACCAATAATTTTGCAACCGTTTCCCCGCGTGTAATTAGATTGGTCGATAGTGAAGTACTTACTACAGTTCATATTGTCGATGCCTTTGATGATTTTGAACACTTGAATTAAGTCACCTCTTAATCTGCGCTGGGTTAAAGGAAATACATTTAATTCTCTAAGACGCTCTTCGTATGGTTTGTTCTTTAGGCTAGGTATCATTTTGGTAACTCTACGTTGAACTCGTTCTAGCTTGTTTATATCTTTTTGGTAATAAGGGCACCAGGATTGAACGCAGTATTCCAGAAGAGGGCGGACTAAGGAATTGTAAAGGGTTAGGATAACTTCTTTGGATTTATGCTCAAATGACCTGCCTATAAGCCAATTATTTTGTTTGCCTTCTTAACAACTTCTGAACATTGTTGACTCGGTTTTAGGTTACTCGATATTGTTACTCCCAGATCGGTTTCTCTGTTTACATTCTTAAGCTGAGTGCCATTCATCGAATAGTTTGCTTTCTCATTTAGGTATCCGATATGTAGTACTTTACATTTATCCGCATTGAAACTCATTTGCCAAATTTGGGCCCAACATGACAATTTATCTAGATTGTGTTGCATATCGTCAACTTGTTCTTTTGAGAGTACGCTATTTGCAATTTTTGTATCGTCAGCAAATTTTGAGATTGTACAGGTGAGACCCTCATCTATGTCGTTGATGTAAATTAGAAAGAGAATTGGTCCTAGTACCGATCCCTGGGGTACCCCGCTACTTACATTGGTCCATTTAGATGCCTTACCGTTTATGACTACTCTTTGCTTTCTGTCGCTGAGCCAATTTTCTATCCATTTCAACACACCGTCTTGTATTCCATGCGCTTTTAGTTTTAGCAGTAAACGTTTGTGGGGAACTTTGTCAAAGACCTTTTGAAAATCAAGGTATATTATATCTACAGCTTTACTCTCATCGTAGAGGTTGAGGATATCGTGGAAGAAGTCTAAGAGGTTTGTTAAACAGGAACGTTTTTTACGAAAGCCGTGTTGAGTATCTTTAAGTAAATTATTTGCCTCTGATTTACGAGTCTGTCTCTTATGACCGTTTCTAGGATTTTACATACAATTGAGGTTAAGCTAATTGGACGATAGTTACTGGGTAGGGATTTGCTGCCTTTTTTTAATATCGGTGTTACGTTGGCTAGCTTCCACTGATCAGGCATAGTCCCAGACTGCAAGGATTCATTGAATAACAATGTCAGTGGTTTGGAGAGCTCATCCTTAGCTTCCTTTAGAACTCTAGGCGAGATTGTATCAGGTACAGGCGTTTTATTTACCTTGAGTTTATCTAAACAATTCAATACTTCTCTCTCTGTAACGGTGATATTGCTTAGAACATCTGAATTATCAATCTGAATCGGCGATGGTGTAGGGGATACCACTGAGGTCTTCGGTTGTAAAAACTGATGCAAAGAAGGTATTGAGGGCATTACTCATTTGTACTTCGTCTTTGGTGTATTCTCCATTTTCATCGACTAACGGTCCAATAGTTGAAGTAACTACTTTTTTCTTTCTGATATAACTATAGAATTATTTCGGGTTTGTTTTACTTTGATTCGCAACATGTAACTCCAGGGTCAGGGAGAGAGGGGAGGGGGGAGGAAGGGGATGGTGGGGGAGGGGGAGGGGGGCAGGCGTGGGAGAGGGGAGGGGAGGGGAGATGGGAATAGAATGAGGGGGAGAAGAGGATGGGGAACAGAGAGGGAAGACAAATAGGATGTTTAGTTTAGGGAGGGGCAAGGAGAGGGGATGAGGAGGGAGGAAGTGGGGGGGGAAGGTGGGGAGGGGAGCAGGTGTGGGAGGAGGGGGAGGGGACAGGAAAGAGGTCAGAAGATTGACAAATAACACTGCTATGTATTATGAGTAAAAATATAAAGTTAAATTTCGGGTCAAAACAAGTAGTCAATATAGCATTTTGTTTCAATTAGGCCTATAATTATTAAGTATATACAATAAAGATGTTCCTAAAGCGTCATATAACTGTGTGATATATATATATATATTTTATTTTTTTATTTTTTTCCCCCCTCCCTACACCTCCATTAAATTTAAAGCAATACCTCACAGACCCACCTTTGAGCTAAATTTGTGCATTTTTTCGGGAGACCAATCCTAAATTGCAGGCTCACTATCGTTCGCCAGGAAAAAAAACAACACCACCTAAATGGCACGAAATGTCTTAAAATCGCCAAAGTAATGGGTCGAATGTCTTAAAATCTCAAAACTAATGGGGCTAAACATGAGGGAGAAGGGGAGCCAGAGCCCCCTCCCCCCCCTAAGGTATAACCATCCGCACGAAGATGGCCCACCATAAAGTTTTTAAGACGTTTGGCTCCAAAAACTAGATCCATTTCCCTACAAATACCAACTTCAATAACCTGGTAGGCTATGTGCTCTTGGACGTAAAAAAAAAAAAAAAAAAAAAAAAAAAAAAAACATGAGTGATGAAGAAAAACATCAACAACAACCACCCCATACAAGTAGATCACTCATCGGCCTCCCCTTTCGACGCAGTGAAAAAAGGGTGAGGGAGGATGAGAAATTTAAAACATGAGTGATCGGTCTACTGATGGGGGGGGGGGGGGGAGAGGAGGGGAGGGGGGTCTGATGAGGGAGATCAAACAATGGGGGGTGGAAGATGGGGCTAAGGGGAGGGGGTGGGAGAGGGACGAGGAGGGTGTGGCAAAAAGGAGAGGGAGGGGGATCAAATAATAGGGGCGGAAAATGGGGACAGGGGTAGAGGGGAGAGGGGGTAGAGGGGATGAGGGGGAGATGGGGATAGGGAGAGGAAAGAGGGGAGGGGAGAGAGAGAGAGAGGGGGGGCATAGGGAGAGGGAGGGGATAGCCAGAGGGAGGCAAAGGAGGAGGGAGGGAGGGGAGAGAGAGGGGATAAGGAGAGGGGATAAGGAGAGGGGGTAAAGAAGGGGGGAAGAGGGTGGGCTAGAGAGGGATATATACAACAACGACTAAAATAGGGGCGGGGGGGGGGGGGGGGGGGGGGGGGGGGGGGGGGGCAGAAAAAGGTAAAAAACAAAACAAAAAAAACATTTGTTTTGAAAGGGCCACATTGAAGGGCAGGCAATGGGAGCCAGGGTGTTCAAAGGCGATCCAACAAGGGGCGTCATTAGTTCGAAGCCTTTGGTCCACAGATAATACCTCTCCTCCTAAGATGAATACAATCGTTTGGACATAGCTTGAATAAATAATGTATATAAAAAATAAATACATACATACATACATACATACATACTGTACATACATACATACATAAATAATTGAATTATTATGTTCTCTCCACCAACCAACTTTACTCCTAAACTCGATTAATGAAATTAACAAACACATGTGGCAGTCCGGGGATTCGAACCCAGGAACCTAATACATAAAACTAAATAAATAAAATGAGAGAGAGAGAGAGAGAGAGAGAGAGAGAGAGAGAGAGAGAGAGAGAGAGAGAGAGAGAGAGAGAGAGAGAGAGAATGAGATGGGCGAGGTGCGGAGGGGGTGGGGGTGGGAGGGGGAGTTGTTTGGCGCCATATTAATCACCCCCCCCTCCAATCACCTTCCCCCCCCCCCCCGACCCCCACTTCCGTCACGAACACCCAAGAAAATGATCTTTTAACGCCAGAGAAAAGTGAAAGAAGGCGTGAAGGAGAGATGGAAGGGAGGAAGGGAGGGAGGGGGGGAGGTAGGGACGGGGGAAGGAAGGGAGGAAAGAATGAAGGAAGGAGGGCGGTGTCTTCCTCATGTTTAGCCCCATTAGTTTTGAGATTTGAAGACGTTTGTCCCATTAGTTTGTCGATTTGATGACCTTTCGCCCCATTTCTTTGTCAATATTAAGACCTTTCGTACCATTTAGGTCGATTTGTTTCCTGGCGAGTGATAGCGAGCCTGTAATTGTGGAGGACTCGGCCTTCGGCCATGACATTTTGCTATCGAAAAATTTGCAAATTAATCTCGAAGGGGGATCTAATGGCTGTGTTTTTTTTAAGTGTGATGGAGGTCTAGTAAGGTCTAGTAGAGCGCATACCTCCGTTACAGTAAGTAGAGTCAACATATTTTCCTCTACAGTTCCCTTCCTCCCTCCTTTCCCACACCCAATCCCTCTTTCCCTCTCCCACCTCCAATCCCTCTTTCCCTCCCTCTCCCTCCCCCAATCCCTCTTTCCCTCCCTCCCTCTCCCACCTCCAATCCCTCTTTCCCTCCCCCAATCCCTCTTTCCCTCCCTCCCTCCCTCTCCGACCTCCAATCCCTCTTTCCCTCCCTCTCCCTCTTTCCCTCTCTCCATCCCTCCCTCCCCCAATACCTCTTTCCCTTCCTTGGTACAAATGGCCCTTCCCTTTAATCCATTAGCGAGTATTAATCTTTCAATGCTGATCGTTACTCTTTTTCTCTCCTCTCTCTCTCTCTCTCTCTCTCTCTCTCTCTCTCTCTCTCTCTCTCTCTCTCTCTCTCTCTCTCTCTCTCTCTCTTTAAATGAACAGGGCCAAAATTTACTGTTAACTCTAAATGAACGGGTGGTGGGGTGCTGTTGTTGTTCCCCAGGCTGCCTGGCCGAACAGCTCCAAGGCCCCAAGCAAGGCCACGGCCATAACCGAGCGCCCCCATAGAACCCTCCCTGCCCACCACAATAAAGCCTGGGTGACCGAAGCCACTCCATGGCGGGGAGCTGAGGAGGGTGCGGAAGCACCCGGGAAACTAAAGTCCCACCCAGGGCCCTGTGTCCCTCAGCAATTATGAAGAAAATGTTGAGGGACAAAGGAAAAATGTGACGCTTTGGCTTCCAATCTGCCAACCTCTAAGTTGGTGGTGGTGGGGGTGGGGGTGGGGGTGGTGGTGGTGGTGGTGGTGGTGGTGGTGGGGGTGGTGGTGGTGGTGGTGGTGGTGGTGGTGGTGGGGGTGGTGATGGTATTTAAAGTACATACAATTTCAATATACCGTCCAGACATTTTCACATTAGGCTACTATTATTCTAAGTCAATATATATACTCCTTCAATAGGGTTCCCAGCGCCTAACAATGGCCCATAAATAGAGGTTTGTTTGCCTTCGGTAGTGCTTTGTTGTTCGGGCTATTGATGGGGCCACGTCTTGCTAGGGGGGTTGTTGTTGTTGTTGTTGTTGTTGTTGTTGTTGGTGGTGGTGGGGGTGGTGGTGGTGGTGGTGGTATTGTTGTTGTTGTTGTTGTTGTTGTTGTTGTTATATTAGGAGGGGCGCTGTGTAATTGTGTTGATCTTGTTGTTCTTAAGGTAGTTAATTGAATGAAGACTTTATTATTATCATTACTAGTGTATTGTTTGTAGTGATGATGTATGTTTGTATGTGTGTGTGTGTGTGTGTGTGTATGTGTTTGTGTGTGTGTTTGTGTGTTGTTTGTGTGTGTCGTTGTGTGTCGTTGTGTGTGTGTGTGTGTGTGTGTGTGTGTGTGTGTATGTATGTGTATGTGTGTGTGTGTGTGTGTGTGTGTGAGTGTGTGTGTGGGGTGTGTGTGTGTGTGATCCTGACAAACAATATATGTGTATCTCATTCTGTCGGTTCTGATTCGATGTTGTTGTTGTTGATGTTGTTGTTGTTGTTGTTGTACTTGTCATTCATATTTCCATTGTTTTGTTTATAATTGTGGCTTCGTAGTTGTTTTTTGTTTTTGTTGAAATATAGCCATTGTTTCTTTGTTTCCACTACAATTAACATGGCTTCAATTTGCGGTACAATCACGTATTGTTGATGATGACCATATCCCTTTTCGATAACCAGCTACAAGTATATTTTATTTATTAATTTTATTTATTTATTTTATTATATTATTGGCGTATTCATGTCTCCTAAAATGACTATCTATCTACCTATCTACAGTATATACTCAGGTACATATCCCATTGTTTTATATCATATATATCATATATATATATATATATATATATATATATATATTTTTTTTTTTTCTTTTTTTCTGTTTTTTCTGTTTTTTTTTTAGCTGGGGCAGCCGACTCGAGACAGAGCCTATAATAACCTACAATGACTACTAACATTAACAGTTTGAGTTTTGGTTATAATCTATTATATTACAACTTATTATGTTACTTTAATTTGCTTGATCTTACTCTACCCTATTCTACTCTACTTTAAGGGGGCCCACCTCGTTTTGTTGTTCTCTTTCTCCCTCTCTCTCTGGGTTGTCTCCATTCATCCCCATTCAACCTACTGTTTTAAGACGTTTATCCACATCCAGGTGTGAAATTAATCTATCTATCTATCTATATAGTCAGACCTAATCCCCGCTTTTCCTAGTTTTGTTTGTTTTAATAAATTAGATTATAAATATCTACCTCACTCTACTCTATCTATCTGTGGTGATGGGCTGGTCTATCAGAGTGAGAGCTGAGCGATCTCTGCCATACCCATAGCTTACTCTGGCTGTTCCTTTAACTTATATATTTTCTAGATCTCAAGTGACGGCGTCTTTTCCGTGGATTGACCTCCCAATCTACCAAGATTGGAAGCCAAAGCGTCACATTTTTCCCTTGCCCCTCAACTTTCTCTTCATACTTGCTGAGGGGCACAGGGCCCTGGGTGGGGCTTTGGTTTCCCGGGCGTTTCTGCACCCTCCTCAGCTCCCTGCCATGGAGTGGCTTCGGTCACCCAGGCTTTATTGTGGTCGGCAGGGAGGGTTCTGTGGGGGCGCTCGGTTATGGCCTTGGAATTGCTCGGGGCCTTGGGGCTGTTCGGCCAGGCAGCTTGGGGAACAACAACAACAACAACAACAACAACAACAACAACTCTATCTATCTTACTATATATATCTAAACTACCCCACAGAACCCAACCAGCCTCTCTCGTCTCTGCGCTATACTCACATAACTATACGTGACGCTAATTGCCCATAATCTCACCAAACCCCCTCCACCAACAGATTACTCATATAATCACGCCACGGCGATTAGGGTCAATCTTCCACAGAGAGGGATCACGCTTTCACCTTAAACCATAATTTCATAGAACTTAAACAAATTCTGACACGCACTCTACCAAAATCTGACAATTAAATTGATTAGGCTATGCTGTCTTTATTTTTCAAGTCATTCAATGATAAAACGAAAAGAAAATTAACGAGTGTGGGGAACAGCTGCAATAATATATAAATAAATAAATACATAAACAAATTATATATATATATATATATATATATATATATATATATATATATATATATATATATATATATATATATATTGCCAGTTTTACTTCAATTCTCAGATTTCAACAATGGCATTTACATTTCAAACGACGTACTATAAAAACATTATGAATTATTGTTCGTATTCTTTATACTTTACCATGTCCGGTCGCGCTAATAAGTCATGTCCCAGCTGCCATTACGTTTGGCTTGCTCTGTGCTGTATTAATGTCTGTCAGATGTTGGATAGGGTGGGTAACTGTAGGAACATGTTTGCATATTTCACTCGATATGAAGAAATGAAGCTTAGATATTGCTGATACCAATTATTGATCAAAATATTCTTGGTGCCGAGACATCACTTATTAGCGAAACTGTACCTATACCTTCATCGTCTTGTGCATGCAGTGAAAAATGTACAAAGGCACACACCAGAAAACCCCTTCATTCATGCCTCATTCATTCATTTAATGTTGTGAATGTATTGTGTAGTATCGTTGTTGTTGTTGTTGTTGTTGTTGTTGTTGTTGCTGTTGTTGTGTTTTAAGTTGTTATTATATAATATTTCGATACATTACTGTGTTAAATAGCAATAATCATTTTCCTGTTTATACGTTCTACAAAATTTGCGAGTCCTTTTTTTATTCGAGGTTCACATTTCAGTTTTGTTACCTATAATTTTTCACCACAGCAAAATTATACCCTCTCCAGTTAACGTACGCACATACATAAACACATACATACATACACACATATACATACATAAACACATACATACGTAAACATACATACTGTATATACACACATACATACATAAACACATACATATATAAATACATACATACATACATAAACAATTAAACATATACATACATAAACACATACATACATACATACACACACACACACACACACCCACATAAAACACAAATAGACGCACAAAAGCAAAGAAACACACACAAGCAAATATATACCGTGCACACACACACACACACACACACACACACACACAAACACACACTCAACTAATACAATAACCTCTAAAGTTTCGCCCTCTCTCACACTCACTCACTCACTCACTCTCACACACACACACACACTATTTCTCTCTCTCACTCTAACCCACACACACACTCACTCACTCACTCACACACTCTCTCCCCCCTCTCCCAAGAACTCACCGTGCGGCATGGCGAAGAGTAGGAGGACCAGGAGGAGGAGGCGGTGGAGGAGGGGTGGGAAGAGGAGGAGGGTGGGGGGTGGTGGGGGAGGAGGGGTGGTGCTGGCTCTCCCCCCTCCTCCTCCCCCTCCCCTATGCGGCTGGCCCCCCCTCATTTGGACCTGTGGGGGGAAGAAGAGAGACATGAGTAACAAAATCATGGTAAAATATGTGTCCTAATGTAAAAATACGATAACTACTATATATATATATATATATATATATATATATATATATATATATATATATATATATATATATATATATATATTAAGCTTGATGGAGGTCTAGGGAGGAAACTAAAATAATAATAAAAATACCGGTATACATAAAT
>CM064535.1:29561122-29570017 GCA_032716605.1 Paralithodes platypus
ATATAGATAGATAGATAGATACATGGATAGATAGATAGACAGCTAGATAGATAGATAGATACATAAATAGACACAAGGGATATATAGATAGATAGAATAGGGGAAACCACAAAGAGATAAAATAGGATAAATAAGAATAGACAGAGAGGATGATAAACAAGAGATAAGGGAGACGAACAGAGAAACTAGAATAATGGAATAAATACGAATAGACAGAGAGGATGATAAACAAGAGATAAGGGAGACGAACAGAGAAACTAGAATAATGGAATAAATACGAATAGACAGAGAGGATGATAACAAACAAGAAATACGGGAGACGAACATGAGTAAATAGAATAAATACGAATACACAGAGAGGAGGGTGATAAACAAGAGATAAGGGAGACTAACCAAGAGTAGGATTGTCACTCCCTGGGGCAGGAGCTGAGACTCTTCATTAGAAAAAGGGGGAGGAAGAGGGAGATGAAGAGGAGGAGGAGGAGATGAAGAGGAGGAGGAGGAGATGAGGAGGAGGAGAGGAGGAGGAGGAGATGAAGAGGAGGAGGAGGAGATGAAGAGGAGGAGGAGGAGAGGAGGTGGAGGAGGAGAAGCAGAGGTAGAGGAGGAGGAGGAGATGAAGAGGAGGAGGAGGAGATGAAGAGGAGGAGGAGATGAAGAGGAGGAGGAGGAGAAGCAGAGGTAGAGGAGGAGGAGGAGAGGAGGAGAAGGAAGAAGAGGAGGAATACAATACAAAGGAATGCAAAGGAGGGGGAGGAGGAGGAGGAGGAGGAGGAGGAGGAGGAGGAGGAGGAGGAGGAGGAAGGAGAAGGAGGAGGAGAAGGAGAAGGAGAAGGGAAGGGGAGGAGAAGGAGGAGGAGAAGCAGGAGTGGAGAAGGAGAGGAGAAGGGAAGGGGAGGAGGATGTGGAGGAAAAGAAGGAGGATGTAGAAGAGGAGGAAGGAAGAAGAAAAGAAAAAAAAGTAGAAGGGATGGGGACAGATGACAAGACTACATAATATTAAAGTAGGCTAGATGTGTAGGAAAGTAGTAGACTAGCATAGAAGACGACAAAGACGGCTAAGTAGGAGCTATGGTTACGTACAGGGAAGTAGAGAAACAGGAATAATACCGGACACGAAACAGAGTAATAGGAGACAAGGAATAACGACTACAAGGAAGGGAACAGAAGAAGAAGATGTGGGTTAGCGAGCCTGTGATTTTAGGAGGAACATTTGTCTACCGAAAAATATACAAATATATATCGAAGGAGGTCTAGGAGGTGTTTTGATGGAGGTCAAGCAAGGAAACTAGAATCTCTCTCTCTCTCTCTCTCTCTAATGGAGCACAAAAATCAACCCTACCCCTTAAGCCTCTTCCCTAAACTCATTAAATTCCCCGCCACAAAAACCCTCCAGCGCCGGAAAACCTCCAAATAAAATGGTAAGCTTGTAAAGAAGTTGTAAATAGGTTAAATTAAGGCCGAGATGAAGGCGTTGTTCTAAAAGGGTCGACATTGTTTACATGTGGGGGTGTTGCCAGGTGTCGCCATTGTTTACATGTGCGGGGGTTGCCAGGTGTCGCCATTGTTTACATGTGCGGGGGTTGCCAGGTGTCGCCATTGTTTACATGTACGGGGGTTGCCAGGTGTCGCCATTGTTTACATGAGCGGGGGTTGCCAGGTGTCGCCATTGTTTACATGAGCGGGGGTTGCCAGGTGTCGGTAGAGTCGGATCTTTCAAAGTATAATAGAGTGTATATACTTTGGGATTGTTGGCCATGACACCTGTGGTTGGTTGGTATTATTTAGTCGGGTTTTGTTTTTGTTCTGTACATTTTTCGGTAGAAATATGTACCGGCCGAAGGCCGGATACTCTTAAAATTACCTAAATGGCACGACAGGTCTTAATATTGACAAACAAATGGGGCGTAAAGTGTTATATCGCCAAACTAATGGGCCGAACGTCTTAAACAAATGGGGTAAACACGAGGGAGAAGGGGTGCCAGAAAAACCAGCCCATCTCTCCATAATTAATGTATACATGTCTTCTTACTAGGTTTAGCGATAGTTCACTATTCGCTTTTGCTCTTGTACAGTCAGTCGGCCAAATAAGTCGTGTCGCCGCTGTCATTACGCTTTGCTCGCTGTGTGCTGTATTAATGTCTGTCAGATGTTGACTAGGGTATATAAAGATAGGAATAACTGGAAACGATGAATTAATGCATAGATAGCGCTGATACCAATTAATGATCGCAATATACTTGGTGCCGCGACATCATTTATTTGACCGACCGTACTATGCCATACCACCACACCACTTTGGTTGGATCATAAGGTTTGTATCGTCAGTGTATGCATGTGTTTTTGTTTATATCTCTCGCTCGCTATCTGTCTGTCTGTCTGTCTGTCCGTCTGTCTCTATCTCTCTCTCTCTCTCTCTCTCTCACTTTGCTTGGATCGTAAGGTTTGTACCGCGTGTGTATCCGTGTATTCTCTCTCTCTCTCCCCCATCTCTCTCTCTCTCTCTCTCTCTCTCTCTCTCTCTCTCTCTCTCTCTCTCTCTCTCTCTCTCACACTCTCTCTCTCTCTCTCTCTGCGTGACATACCTGTACACCTGGTTCTATGAATAAACAATGTGGGAGCCCCTATGGACTCAGGCAACGGGGAAGGGAGAGTTGGCCACCCTATACTAGCAGAGAATCGGCCAACCTTCGCCATATTGGTACCATTCGTGTCAGTCGCCTCTCGCCACACTCATATACAGTGTGTCAGGGTGTCCAGGCATTTTGGCTCGAGCGTCCCTTGAATTTGGCCCTGTCACTCTTTCAACTCTGGGGGAGGCACTCGATACAGGCAGTTCTGCCCTTTGTCTCCCTCACTCACATAGAACATAAAATAAAAAGGACGTGGCAAACTTCAGAATAAGATTATACAAATGATTCTCAGCATAAAATACTCTATAACAAAAACTCTACATCTCAAGAGGCGTTGAAGGTTTTATATAGTGTCCTCCCCCACAATGTTGTAATGGACTCTTCCATGTCAAATAGTTTCCAGGAGGTTCAAATTGACCTAATATGTCTATAAACATTTTGTACCTTACATAATATATATATCTTGATAATAACATTAAATCATTGTATTTAGATGTGAGTGTGGTAAGCTCTAGGGCAGCTAGGCCAGCCTTATGGGGAAATACTTAATACAATGCCATTTTCAACAAGCAATATCTCTGTTATGCCGGTATCACACGAGCGCTTTTTCACTCAACATTTATCCTCAACACTGGTCTGGCAGCTTATTAGGTCAACATTTAATATTTTTTCCGTTACCTAAGTTCATCTACCATCAGTCTAGTTTCCGATACCAGTGCAAAATATTCCAGAAATGTTGCCAGAAGAATGTTGATCATCGAATGTTGACTATAAAAGCTCTCGTGTGATACCGGCTTTATGAGTATACTTTGACATTTTTCTTATAGACAATGTTATGCTTAGAAAATGTTTCCTAACTTAATTTTGAAGATTGGCACGTCTATATATCGGGACACCCTTGTATACTCTTACCCATAGTAAACATTAGGGAACACAAATGGCGGCCATAGAATGAGATGACATGTCTTCCTTACTACAAGATCTCTTAGGTGAGGGTGAGGCCTGGTTTATGAGAGGTGGGGAGGGGGGGGGGGGCAAGGGAAAAGGTCACGAGTGAAGGGAAAGGAGAGGAGTTACGTAGTGTGTGTGCATATATATATATATATATATATATATATATATATATATTTTTTCCACATTGACTAGTTAGGTTAGATACAAGCAGCCTAGTAAGGATCAACCTTAATGTCTGTTTGTTACTGTTCTGTTGTTTTTCCTTTGTACTTACTGTGTACTCTACTGTGTGTGAGAGAGAGAGAGAGAGAGAGAGAGAGAGAGAGAGAGAGAGAGAGAGAGAGAGAGAGATGGGATAGGACGAGGGGAAGAAGGAGAGAAGACCACGGAAGAGAGACACGGGAGAGATTCATTAACATTTAAACAGTGTCTCGATTCACGACTTTGATGTGAGTGGCAGCAACGAGAGAGAGAGAGAGAGAGAGAGAGAGAGAGAGATTATGGATATATATAAGAGACGGGATTGAGAAGGCGAGAGAGGACGAGAGAGATAGATAGATAGATAGATAGATAGATAGATAGATAGATAGAGAGAGAGAGAGACTTAAATACTATACATTACCGGTACCCAATACATGCAAACAAAGAAACGATAGTTGGCGGGACATTGTCTTATCCCCATTTTAATCAACAATGTCTTATAGTAAACAATATTAACCCGTTCAGCGTTCAGATAACCGGTGACCATCCCTTATTAAGCCCGAAACTATAGCCCCGAAACTCGCAAGTGGTCAATTGTCAGCTAATTAAAATAGCTTAGGGCAAACCAGAGAAAAATGAAAAGGAGGTAGGTTTAACGCGTACGGCGGCCCTGTCGCAAAGAAAACTGTAACGCTGGTAAAGGCCTACAGGACCACAGGAAACCCCCCCCGCCTCGTGAACCCACGTTTCAGTATGATAAAGTCTGCGGGTCAAGGAACCCACATTTCACTATGTCGTAATTTTGGGTCTGGACCTCTGGGGACATGAAACTTGCAATCACATCATACTTTCCATTGACATTGACTACCACACTGAAGCTTCGGGTACACAGCAGCGATCAGCACGGAGCGCGTTTTTTTGGCCGTTTTTTTTGCACAGGTCAACATTTATACTTAAGGGGAGGCAGTTGGTTTTTCGAGTTCTCCTCCTCCCTCATGTTTAGCCCTATTAGTTAGGAGGAATTTTCAAGACAATTTCATCACACTCCACCCCATTAGTTTGTGCGAAGGTTTCAGAACACTTTTTCCCTTTTTTTCAAGTCAGAACCTTTTTCTCAATTTCTTTGCCAATATTAAGACCTTTCGTGCCATTTAGGTAGAGAGTAGTAGCATGTTGTAATGTTTGAGTTACCACTGATAGAATTATGTGGACCTATGTGGAATGTGAAACATATGTAATTAGTAAATTAATTACCTTAAAGCTATTATAATTATTTGTGCCAAATAACGTAGCAATTACTACAGCCCATACAACACGACTATTTTTGTATAATTAATTATCTACAAATTATGTAATTCATCATATGAATGATCAATAATGCTAAATGATGACACCATTATAATAAGTAACACCCCGTTCTTAACATTAATCGTCAATTACAAATGATGACACCATTATAATAAGTAACACCCCGCTCTTAACATTAATCGTCAATTACAAATGATGACACCATTATAATAAGTAACACCCCGTTCTTAACATTAATCGTCAATTACTAACCCCAATGTACTTGAACTAACTAATGAAAGCATATAGTCCTCCCGGGATTCGAGCTCGGGACACCACACCCCCAGACTTAGTAAGCACCTAAAACCATATTACAGGACCACCAAAACTCACACTTGTGTTTTTATCGAAGGAGATTAATTATTTTAGATGCGGTATTATAATATAAGATGGAATGCATATAAAGCATAATAATACCATGCAAGAATTAACGAGTAACTGGTTCTTGGAAGGATAAATCGACCCATCCAGAAACGTAAAAGAGAATATGTTTAAATATATAAAAGTGTTCTCCTGGATGACCTAAAATAGATGTGAATTGAATTTGTATTTTGTTTTTGTGTGTTAAGGGGAGGTATTTAGTTTGTTCCCTAAACCTCCATCAAGCTTAAAATTACACCCCCTTGAGTCCCTTTCCGATAAAGTTTTGTACATTTTTTTTTTCGGTAGGTAGAAAAAATGTCCCTGGCCGACAGGCCGATTCCTCTTAAAATTAATACCAGGCTCGCTATCGCTCGCCAGGATAAAACTTCGACACCTACATGGCACCAAATAGTCCCTATAAAAATTGCAGCCAGAAATGGGCGGCGAACACCGTTACTTAAAATCGCCAACAATAAATGGGGCACAACGTCCTTTAAAATCTCAAAAGCAATGGGGCTAAACATGAGGGAGAAAGGGGCCACGAAAATAATCCCTCAAGTGGAGATCTCCCCCCTTAAGTGTTTCAAGTTGTGTTGTCCCTATTCTGGCTCTGTCTTGAGTCGGCCACCCCCAAAGAAAACAAAAACAAAACAAAAAGGAAAAGTTGGGATTGGGCCTGAGTATATAGATAGATATATAAGAAGAAGTGAAAGTGGCGAGGAAGTGGGAGGAGTAAAAGCTGTATTAAATGTGTGTGTTTGCGTAGTAACAGATGAGGAGTGAGCGAGGGAGAGAGAGAGGGAGAGAGAGAGAGAGAGAGAGAAAGTGACAGACGCGAGAGAGAGAGAGAGAGAGAGTAGAGATGAGAGCAGGGAGGGAGATGAATGAAGAGAGAGAAGAGACCGAGGAGAGATAGAGAGAGAGAAGAGAGAAGTTGAGGAGTGAGGTACAGTTGAGAGACAGATATATATAGAGAGAGAGTTTGTGTGTGTGTGGGTGTGTGTGTGTTGTGTGTGAGTGTGAATGCGTGTACGTGGAAATAATTTACTATCTTACTCCGATTCACTGACTGCATATTTGTATGATCCCAGAGAAGTGGCGAGGACACATTTGTAGGAGAGAGAGAGTGAGAGTGTGTGAGAGAGAGATAGCGAGAACGAAAGAGAGAGTGCGTGTGTGTCAGATAGAGAAATAGAGAGAGAGAGAGAGAGAGATAGTTGAACAAGAGTGAGAGTGTAGGAGAGGAAGCGAGGAAGACGGTCCCAACCGGAGTGTGTTGCCTGGTGCTCTACCCGCAGTTTGTTGAAGGCCAAAATATTTACTTTACAATTAAATATAAACAGCGACCGGGACTGCGTCATTTCTCTCTCTCTCTCTCTCTCTCTCTCTCTCTCTCTTTCTTTCTCTCTATCTCTCTCTCTCTCTCTCGCACACACACACACACACTTATTCTCTCTCTTTTGTTCTCGCTATCTCTCTCTCTCTCTCACTCTCGCTCTCTCTCTCTCACTCACACTCTCACTCTCTCTCACTCACACTCTCACTCTCTCTCCGACAAATGTGTCCTCGCCACTTCTCTGGGATCATAAAAATATGCAGTCAGTGAATCGACACACGCACACGAACTCGCACACACACACACACACATACACATACAACCACACACACACACATACACATACAACCACACACACACACACATACACATACAACCACACACACACACATACGCACTCTCTCTCTCTCTCTCTCTCTCTCTCTCTATCCTATATATCCACTATCTTATTAATACCGTTCACACATCACGACACACGCACTCTCTCTCTAGCTATCTAGCTATCTATCTATCTATCTATCTCACACACACACACACTCTCTCTCTCACCGGCCCCAATATCACAAGCTGCCAATACAACATGTATACTTTGCAAATTTTTCGCTCCCTTTTCCGTTCGCCCCCTCTCATCAATCCTTAGCTCCCTCCTCTGTAAATCTCTCGCTCTCTCACTCACGGAGTCTCTCCTCGTCTCCCCCCTCTTCTCACTTACCTCCTCATTATCTCTCTCTCTCTCTCTGTCACTCACACACTCTCTCTCTCTCTCACATATAAATATACTCACACTCACTCTCACTTACTCTCATTATCTCTCTCTCTCTCTCTGTCACTCACACATAAATATACTCACACTCACTCTCACTTACTCTCATTATCTCTCTCTCTCTCTTTCTTTCACTCACACACTCTCTCTCTCTATCTCACACACACACACACACAAATATCCTCACACTCACTTACTCTCATTATCTCTCTCTCTCTCTGTCACTCACACACTCTCTCTCTCTCTCACACACACACAAATATACTTCACCAGCTTCACTCTCAATTATCTCTTCTCTCTCTCCTCTGTCACTCACAAAAACCGCACTCTCTCTCCTCTCTGTCACTCACACACTCTCTCTCTCTCTCACACCCAAACACAAATACTTACTCACCACCTCACTCTCACTTTCACTCATTACGCTCTCCTTCTCTCACCTCACACTCTCCCACCTTACTCTCATTATCACTCTTTCTCTCACACACACTCTCACTCACTCCCACTCTCTCTCTCTCTGCTTGGCTTTCAAAATATACTTGATTGTGAACTCATAAGTGAAAAACATAATAGAAAATGTACTGCCAACAGAAGTAGTCCACATGGCAAAGATTATAGAACAATGATGATGTATGCTATTACCAGGGGGTCACCGGCTTTCTCAATCTTTCTCTCCTTTTCTCTCTTTCCCTGGCTTGTATCCATTCGGCCCCATTCAGCCAACTGTTTTAAGGCGTTTATCCCCATCCAGGTGTCGATTTATTCCTGGCAAGCGATAGCGAGCAAGCATTATATGGAGAAATCCGGCTTCGCCGGAGAAATTTTTCTATCGAAAAATGTACAAATTTAGCTTGATGTCAAAACACAAATGTATATAAGCTGGCTCGCTACCGCTTGCCAGGAAAATATTGACTCCTGGATGGGGGTAAACGTCTTAAAACAGTAGGTTGAATGGGGCCGAATGGATACAAGCCAAAGAGAGAGGGAGAGAAAGAGAACAAAGCGAGGTGGGGTCCCTTAAATGGAATCATAGGTGTGTGAGGAGGTTGGAGATTCACTGAGTTACAACTTTCTCACTCCGAGTTGTCTTGAGTGGTTTAGTGTGGTTATAATTGTCTTGAGTGGCTTAGTGTGGTTATAATTAGCATAAATATGAAGGGTTTATTTAGAGGAGTACCTATATAGATTGTTATTAAATCTTGAATGAGTACTTGTAGTGTATTTATCTATCTATCTAGCTATCTATATATATATTATTGGGTCGAACGCCCCTTGATTTTGGCCCTGTAACTCTTTCAGCC
>CM064535.1:29570117-29575117 GCA_032716605.1 Paralithodes platypus
AAAACCCTTCCCCAAATTAATTTAAACCCTTCTTCCAAATTATAAACCCGGCCCCAAAATTATAAAGCCTTTCCCCAAATTATTAAACCCTTCCCCCCAAAATTATAAACCCTTCCCCAAATTATAAACCCTCCCCAAATTATAAACCCTTCCCCAAATTATAAACCCTTCCCAAAATTATAAACCCTTCCCCAAATTATAAACCCTTCCCCAAATTATAAACCCTTCCCCAAATTATAAACCCTTCCCCAAATTATAAACCCTTCCCCAAATTATAAACCCTTCCCCAAATTATAAACCCTTCCCAAATTATAAACCCTTCCCAAATTATAAACCCTTCCCAAATTATAAACCCTTCCCCAAATTATAAACCCTTCCCCAAATTCATAAAGAAATCCAGATACAAACACAAAAATCTCCTAAAATCAATAAGTAACGCAACTAAATATAACACTACCTAAAACAACAAACCAAGCCCTCCCTAAAACAAACAAACAAGCTACCCCCTCCCCCAAAACAACAAACCAAGCCCTCCCTAAAACAAACAAACAAGCTACCCCCTCTCCAAAAAATTATAAATAAATAAATAATAAGCAAACAAATAAGTTCCTCCCTCTCAAAAAAAAAAAAAATAAAAAAAAAAAAAAAAAAAAAAAAAAATCTAAATCTATATATTATTATATATAATATATATAAGAGATATACTAATATATATATCTTATATAATAAATTAAATAATAAAACAATTATATCAAACAAAATAAAACAATTACGCTGCCCCCACGACAATAAACTAGGCCCAGACCATCCGAGTCTGGCAATATAAACAATAGTAATTACGGAGTTGTCATAGTTTTTTGTGATACCCCTCTGTCTGCCCTCTTGTGTGTGTGTGTGTGTGCGTGTGTGTGTGTGTGTGTTGTGGGGGGGGGGGGATGGCGCAGAGGAGGGCAGATGGGATGTACAGTGGCGGCGCCACAACGGCGTGGACCACGGGGCGATAGCTGTCAGCCCTCAACTACAACCACAGGAACACAGGTGTGTGTTGTGGGGGCGAATGTATGTGTGTGTGTGTGGTGGGGGATGTATGTACCTGTGTGGGGAGGGGGTGTATGTGTCTGTCATGTGTGTTGATGCATTGGGGGGGGGGGGGAGTAAAATGTATGTATGTGTGTGGTGGGGGATTTATGTACGTGTGGGGGGAGGGGGTGTATGTGTATGTCATGTGTGTGATGCATGGGGGGGGGGGGGGAAGAAAATGTGTGTGTGTGTGGGGGGGGGGATGTATGTACGTGTGTGGGGAGGGGATGTATGTGTATGTCATGTGTTGTGATGCATTGGGTGGGGGGGGGGGAGTAAATGTATGTGTACCGTGTGTGGTGGGGATGGATGTATGGACGTGTGTGGGGAGGGGATGATATGGTGTATGTCATGTGTTGTGATGCATGGGGGGGGGGGGGAGTTAAGTAAATGTATGTGGTGTGTGGTGGGGGATGTATGTACGTGTGTGGGGAGGGGATGTATGTGTATGTCATGTGTGTGATGCATGGGGGGGGGGGAGTAAATGTATGTGTGTGTGTGGTGGGGGATGTATGTACGTGTGTGGGGAGGGGGGTGTATGTGTATGTCATTGTGTGTGATGCATGGGGGCGGAGGGGGGGAAGTAAATGTATGTGTGTGTGTGGTGGGGGATGTTTGTGCGTGTGTGGGGGGGGGGTGTATGTGTATGTCCTGTGTGTGATGCATGGAGAGGGGAGTAAATGTATGTGTGTAGCGTGTGGTGTATGTGTATGTGTGTGGGGGGTGTATGTGTGAAGGGGGGGATGGGGTATGTGTGGTGTATGTGTATATGTGGGGGGGGGGGGAGGGTGTGTGTAGTGTGTGTGTGTGTGTGTGAAATATCTTAAAATCGCCAAACTATCGGGCCGAAAGATGGACTAGGTCACTAGGGTGTGTTTTTTATAGTTTGATGGAGGTCTAGAGAGGAAACTGAAAAATAATACAAAGATAAAACAATAAACAAATAAATACGGCCATCTCCCCTTAACAGGCCTCAAATGTGTGGCTAATTTCAAATATAATGTGGACGAAATCATTTGTAGACGAAAAAAACATTATTCTCTCTCTCTCTCTCTCTCTGATAAACGAGTACTGGAAGTTTTGGTTGGAGGTTTTGCGCCTGATTAGTGTGTGTGTGTGTGTGTGTGTGTGTGTGTGTGTTGAGAGAGAGAGATAATGTATTTTTTACCGTGACTGTATATATAGCTATATATCTCTATCTATCTATCTATCTATTTACCTATCTACCTCTCTCTATATATATCTATCTGTTTATTTATCTATCTATCTCCCCCCTGATACTACTCTCCTTGACGCGGTTGGGGGGCTTCGGGGCCGGCGACTGGAGCTTGATGGGGGATGGTTGTGGTACGGTACCTACCCTTCCTATCTCCCCTCGGGATTTCCTCCTCAGCTTGACTAATTTTGAGTAGTTTTTCTTTTCCTCATTCTATGTTTTTCCCCTTCTATTCTTATTGTCCCATCCAGCTTTCCTCGGGCAGCCTATATCTCATGTCTCCCTGGCCTGGCTAGGTGATTGACTCCTGACCCGTTTGTCTCTTCGGTTGCTGCTGTGGCCGGACTGACTTAGATTCCCTTCGGTGATGCATTTTTTGCTTCTCGATGTGATTTGTTCTACCTTCGACCTGATCTTTCATTCTTCGCCCCGATCACTTCTTGGTTGGTGTTGCAGTGTAGCAGTTCTTGCCTCATCCTTCGGCCCTGCCCTATAAGAGCTCTGATGTGGAGCTCATGTGGCCTGGCTGAACTGGTGAAATGGCGAGAAATGTCTGCTTGTCTTCACCTTCCTCGATTTGTTCCCCTACTGCCCTTCCCTCTCTATGTTGACTCATTTAGTTATATATCTTGATCGAATCCTTCGGGCCAGCCCTATGAGAGTTCTTTTATAGAGCTCAGTGGTCTGGTTAAACTAATATTAAAAAAAACAAAAAAAAAAAAAAAAAAATATATATATATATATATATATATATATATATATATATATATATATATATATATATATATATGCATCTAATTATTTACTATATATACTGTATATATATATGTTTATTTATCTATCTATCTATCTATCAGTTTATCTATCTATTTATCTATCTATCTATCTATCTATATGTCTATCTATCTATCTATCTATCCATTATCTCCTCCCTCTCGCTCTCTTTTCACTCGATCAATTAGGTCAATATTTTTATAGGAAGGGGGTTTGGCTTCCGGTCTCTCTCTCTCTCTCTCTCTCTCTCTCTCTCTCTCTCTCTCTCTCTCTCTCTCTCTCTCTCTCTCTCTCTCTCTTTCCAACACACATCGTTTATTATCATTATTATCATTATTATTATTAAATGGATAGATATAGATAGATAGAGACAGATAGAGACAGATAGATTGATAGATAGATTGATACATACATACATACATATTACCAGTCTTGCTACGGCGGCCTCCCAGAAGCTGGGTGTGCTCAACCGCCTCAAGGGGTTCTTTACCCCTGCACAACTTCTTGCTCTGTAGAGGGGCACAGTGCGTCCTTGTATTGAGTATTGTTCACGTGTGTGGGGTGGATCATCTCACACAGCACGTCTAGACAACGTAGAAAGGAAAGCCTTTCGTATCAATAACTCCCGCCCACTCACCAACTCTCTGCAACCTCTCTCTCTTCGCCGCAATGTTGCATCTCTCACTATTCTATCGCTACTATAATAATCAGTGTTCCTCAGAGCTCTCCCAGTGTATACCACCTCCTCTACGTAGGGTAAGTGGTACCCGTCTTGCAACACAATCCCACCCCTACTCTGTGCAACTCTCGAACCCAAGAGTGAAACGATACTTCCAATCTTTCTTCTATTTAACATCTAAGCTCTGGAACTCTCTCCCTGAATCCATCTTTCCCTCATCCTATGACTTAAATGGCTTCAAACTCCGTGTGTCCAGGCATTTTGGCTCGACTGCTTCATCGATTTTGGCCCTGTCACTCTTTCAACTCTGAGGGAGGCACTCGTCATAGGCAGTTTTGCCTTTTGTCTCCCTCATCCACATAGAACAAAAATACATACATACATACATACATACATTCAATACATACATAAATACATACATACATACATTCAATACATACATAAATACATACATACATACATACATTCAATACATTCAATACATACATAAATACATACATACATACATACATTCAATACATACATAAATACATACATACATACATACATTCAATACATTCAATACATACATAAATACATACATACATACATACATACATACATTCAATACATACATAAATACATACATACATACATACATTTAATACATACGTAGTCATTAGAATGGTAGCTTTGTGTTTAATATTAGGTCTATTCTAGCTACCTTTAAACGATTTTATCCAATTTAGGATATACGACAGCAAGCTGAGTATGTATGTATGTATGTACGTATGTATGTATGTATATATGTATGTATATATGTATGTAAGTATATATCTATGTATGTATGTATGTATGTATGTATGTGTGTATGTCTGTATGCATGTAAGTATATATCTATGTATGTATGTAAATATATATGTATGTATGTGTGTATGTACTCTGGAACTTATCCCATTTTGATGTTTACTTGTTTGTTTCTTTTCTGTTTGTGTATATATTAAAATACATGATATCACTCCATTACATCATTCCCGCTAACGGCAAACGCTTTTAAGGCCCCATTGAGAGTGAGGGGGGGGGGGGGGGGGGGAGGAGGGGGGCTGATTAAAGTGTAAATATCCTGGAGTGGAAGATGTTGACTTTACTGAAGGTGTGTGTGTGTGTGTGTGTGTGTGTGTGTGTGTGTGTGTGTGTGGTGTATGTGTGTATGTGTGGGTGTGGGTGTGTGTGTGGGTGGGTGTGACGGTGTGTATGTGTGGGTGTGTTTGT
>CM064535.1:29580117-29587617 GCA_032716605.1 Paralithodes platypus
GTTAAAAACTCTCAAATTCCAACCGCGTGCACGTGAGCGAGCAAAAACATGGTTTTTGGGTGTTTTTGCCTTCAATTTTTTACTCTTGTAAAATCGACTTTCGGGGGCTCCGTAGGACCCCTTTTTTACCTTTTTGATCGTTTTTTGGGGGGCGGTCCTTCACTCCTAACCCATTTGCTATTGTTTCTGGGAAAAAAAAAAATCAAAACCTGCTGGTCCCTGGTGGTACATTTATTTATAACTAGCTGGGGCTCAGTGGGTTAACACACACACACACACACACACACACACACACACACACACACACACACACACACACACACACACACACACACACATACACAAATGCACATACATACAGAATCAACCTACACGCCAAATAAAACACAAACACTCTCTCTCCCTCCACCACACACACACACACCAAATATAAACCAAACACTCTCTCTCTCTCACACACACACACTCACCGAAAGAGAACCGCCCGCGAAAAAAAAAAAAAAAAAAAACTAGGCGCGTTACAGACAGTAAATTGGACATGAGAAGAGACAGACAGACAGCTAGACAGCCGTGCCAGGGGGGGGGGGGGTAATACAGCGCTTGACAGGTCTCATGACAAGCAGCGCTGGCGGAGGTACGATCAACAAATTTAAGGGGAGATGGGGCGTTTTTCTGGTCCCCTATCTCCCTCGTGTTAAACCCTATTTGCTTTAAGATTATAAGTCGTTCGGCCCATTAGTTTGGCGATGTTAACCCTCTCACGACTATATGACGCAGAGGTTGCCAGATTAGCAATAAGAAATAGAGTTCTCTCACTCTTATAATTACCTCTCCAAAATTAGTTATCTGCCCACAGCTAACTCAAAGACAACTGCAGAGGTTAAAGTAACTAAACTAATGGTTTCTAAATACTCCTGATGGTAACAAAGGCTTTAAAGTATCCCTAATAGGCTCAAAATTGCGTCAAGAACGTGAGAGGGTTAATACCTTTCGCCCCATTTCGTTGTTAATGTTAAGACCTTTCATGTCATTTAGGTGTTGATTTTTTCGTGGCGAGCGATAGCGACCCTGAAATTTTAAGAGGAACCGGACTTAGGCCGGGTCATTTTTCGGTACAAATTTATCTAGGGGGTGTTTTTCTAAGCTTAATGGAGGTCTAGCGAGGAAACTAAGAAATAAAGGAATACATGAATAAATAGACCAACAAAAATTGTCCACCTCCCCTTAACTAATTACACTTCTAAAATCTATCATCGCTTCCTCGTATACAGTATATTCTCTTAACCCTTTCACGCTCATATGACGCAGAGGTTGCCAGATTAGCAAATATATTCTCTTAAATACCACCATTACATCTATGTCTAGCAAGTTTGTATATTATATTTCTATTATTTTGTATATATTTTCTTCTTAGAGTTTGACTACTTTGGTAAATTGGATTCGACTTTTTTTGTCGAAGGTTCGAACACGGAATCGAAGCCTGAGCTGCTGGTGGGGTTCGAGACGATTCGCACTGCTGCTTATTTTTGCCTGCCCTTTCGTTCCACATTTCTCTCTCTCATTCTCTCCTCCATCCCTCCCTCCCCATCCATTTTTATTTTCTTTCTGACCTCCTCCACCCTCCCTTCCACACCCCATTGCTCCTTCTCCCTCCATCTTTTCCTCCTCTCCTCCCCCCTCCCCCCTCGATCTTTTCCTCTTCTCCCCCCCCCCCATCCTCCCTTCTACACCGCTTACCTCCTACTCCCCCATCCCCCTCTCCCCTCCATCTTTCCTTTCTTCTCCATCTCCCTCCCCCTTTTCTCTCTCTTCCCCCTCCCCCCTTCTCTCCCCCCTCCCCCTCCCCCCCCCTCTCTCCTTTTCCCCCCTCTCCCTACCTCCACCCCACCCCTCCCCCTATCCTCCATTCCCCATTTTCTCTCCCCACTCTACCTTTCTATCCCTCCCTCCACCCCCACTCCCCCTTCACCCCTCTATCACTCCCACATTTCTCTCTCTCCATCCCCTCACCCTCCTATCCCTCCCTCCACCCCCTCATCCTCCTTTCCCTTACTCCACCCTCATTCACCTTTCCTTCCCTCCACCCCCTCACCATCCCTCCTCCACCCCCTCACCCTCTTTGCCTTCCCTTCACCCCCTCCCTATCACTCCCTCTCCTTTCCCTCCCATTCTGCCTCCACCCCACCACCCTCTCCTTTCCCTCCCTCCACCCCCTGACCCCCCTTTCCCTCCCTCCACCCCCCCCCTTCTTTCCCTCCCTCCACCCCACTCCCTGTCACCTGTCCCACTTTCCCTCCATCCACCCCACTCCCATTTCCTCCGTCCACCCCCCTCCCCCTTTCACCTACAACACTCCTCCTCCCTCCACCCACCCACCTGCGCATCACCTGTCACAATGATTTAATCAAGGGCCGCGCAGGTGAGGCCCAAACTCCATTACCTCACCTGAGAGCAATAAATTAAGAGAGGGGAACCAGAATTTTACCTGGCTCTGAAATGAGGTGGTTGGGTGGGTGGGGGAGTGGGAGGTGGGTTCGAATCATGCTTGGAGAGAGAGAGAGAGAGAGAGAGAGAGAGAGAGAGAGAGAGAGAGAGAGAGAGAGAGAGAGAGAGAGAGAGAGAGAGAGAGAGAGAGAGAGAGAGAGAGAGAGAGAGAGTTAAAATAATAAAAACAAAATTGTTAGTCTTTCTACGTAGTATTTATATTGAGAGACTGT
This sequence comes from Paralithodes platypus, assembly GCA_032716605.1. Taxonomy (NCBI): domain Eukaryota; kingdom Metazoa; phylum Arthropoda; class Malacostraca; order Decapoda; family Lithodidae; genus Paralithodes; species Paralithodes platypus. Next base: position 29,582,835 of record CM064535.1, read on the forward strand.
AATTGACTGTCTGTGTGTGTTTGTGTATGTGTGTGGGTGGGTGTGGGTGTGTGTAGATGTGTGTGTGGGGGGGGGGGGGTTGTGTGTTTGTGTATGTGTGTAGATGTGTGCGGGTGGGGGCTTGGGGGTGGGTGTGGGGGTGTGTGTCTGTCTGTGTGTGTGTATGTGTGTGGGTGTAAGCAGGAGACATAAATAAAGCTGCCTGTCGTGCAGGAATGACAATGGATGCTCCACTACAAAAACGTTTAATAAACGTCTGGCGAGTGGCCATAACTAAGTGAAAATTAGCTAAAATATATTGCCATGCCTCTCTCTCTATCTATCTATCTATCTATCTATATCTACCTATATAAGAACATAAGAAAATGGGAGTCTGCAGAAAGCCGATCGGCCCACACAAGGCAGATCCCTCTCATACCCAACCTATTTATCTATCCCTCTATCTCTCTCTCTCACATCCACACAGCCAAGAACCCCCTGCACCGCGAACGAAACCCATCGGAAACCCGGAACCCTCTCACCAAGATTGAAGATATATGCATAAATTCGCTCATGAAAGGGAAGAGGCTCAATTGACTGGCGTTTTTTGAAGGTTGGGGAGGGGGGACGCGATTTTTTAGCCCCCCCCCTCCCGATGTAAACAAGAGCCCAGAACTAGCGAGCGAGCCTTAAGGGGGGTCACCTGCTTATTTTATCTCCCTTTCTCTCTTTATCTGGCGTGTATCCATTCGGCCCCATTCAAGCAACTGTTTTAAGACGTTTATCCCCATCCAGGTGTCGATTTCTTCCTGGCGAGCGATAGCAAGTCAGCATTGTATGGAGAAATCCGGATTTTTTTTGTATGGAGAATTTGTTTTAAATATGCTGGCTAGCTACCGCTCGCCAGGAAAATATTGACACCTGGATGGGGGTAAACGTCTTACAACGGTATACGGCTGAATGAGGCCGAATGGATACAAGCCAGAAGGAGAGGGAGAGAAAGAGAAAAAAGCGAGGTGGGCTCCTTTAAACCTTATACCTGCTCCATCGTGGGAGGGGGGGGGGGGGGGGGGGGGCATTTTTTTTTTTTTTTTTTTTCGTCCATTTTTGTTGGGTGAAGAATGGTTTTAATGAGTTTTTGAGACGCCTTGGCTGATTGGCTGATTTTGTACCACTGATTTTCCCCCAACAAATTCTACGACCATATTATAATGTAAAACTTGCAAAATAAACAAACCAAAACGTACAATAGAAGCTAAAGGTAAATATTATATATACATACCGTCTTGGTGGTGTATTGGTTAAGGTGTCTGAAAATCTGTGTGTGATAACCCGGGTTCGAATCCTGGTGGATCATATATATGCTTTCATTAATTTCATTTGGAGGTGTTTGGTGTTGTGGTGAAATTAATACAATATATATATATATATATATATGGGTCTGTCAGTCAAATGGATCAGTCAGTCAAATGAGTCAGTCAATCAAATGGGTGAGTCAGTCAAATGGGTCAGTCAGTCGAATGAGTCAGTCAGCCTACTGTGTCAGTCAGTCTACTGTGTCAGTCAGTCAAATGGGTCAGTCAGTCTACTGTGTCAGTCAGTCTACTGTGTCAGTCAGTCAAATGGGTCAGTCAGTCAAATAGTCAGTAAAATGGGCTAGTCAGTCAGTCAAATGGTGAGTCAGTCAAATTGATCAGTCAGTCAAATGGATCAGTCAGTCAAATGGATCAAGTCAGTCAGTCAAATGGGTGAGTCAGTCAGTCAAATCGGTGAGTCAGTCAAATGGGACAGTCAGTCAAATGGGTGAGTCAGTCATATGGGTTAGTCAGTCAAACGGATCAGTCAGTCAAATGGGTGTCAGTCAAATGGGTGAGTCAGTCAAATGGGTGAGTCAGTCAAACGGATTAGTCACTCAAATGGATCAGTCAGTCAAATGGGTCAGTCAGTCAAATGGGTTAGTCAGTCAAATGAATCAGTCAGACAAATGGGTCAGTCAGTCAAATGGGTGTCAGTCAAATGAGTCAGTCAGTCAAATGGGTGAGTCAGTCAGTCAAATGGGTCAGTCAGTCAAATAGGTCTGTCAGTTAGGCAATTATGCAGTCGGTTAGTCAATTATGCAGTCGGTTAGTCAATTATTCAGGCAGTCACTCAGTCAGTTAGGCAATCAGTCAGTTAGGCAGTGAGTGAGTCAGTCAGCCAGTTAACTAAGCAGGCAGTTAGTTAACTAAGCAGGCAGTCAGTCCGCCAGTTATGTAGTCAGTCAGTCAGTTAGTTAGGCAGTTAGTCAGTCAGTTTGTTAGCCAGTCACTCAGTTAGGCAGTAAAACAGTCAGCCAGTTATGTAGTCAGTCAATCAGTTAGGCAGTTAGTCAGCCAGTTATGTAGTCAATCAGCCAGTCAGTCAGTTAGGCAAACAGTCAGTCAGCAAGTTATGTAGTCAGTCAGTCAGTTAGTTAGGCAGTTAAGCAATCAGCCAGTTATGTAGTCAGTCAATCAGTCAGCCAGTTATGCAGTCAGTCAATCAGTTAGTTAGTTAGACAGTTATGTAGTCAGTCAGCCAGTTATGTAGTCAGTCAATACGTTCGGCAGTCAGCCAGTTACGTAGTCAGTCAGTTAGTTAGGCAATCATGTAGACAGTCAATCAGTTAGTTAGGCAGTCAGTCAATCAGTCGGACAGTTAGTCAGTCAGTTAGGAAATCAGTCAGGCAGTCAGTTAGGTAATCAGTCAATGAAGTCAGCTAGGCCGCCAGTATGCATTACTAATCGACATAAAAATATCAATTCCTGTATAGGCCTAATAAAGTAGACGTGCCGTTTTACCCAAAATCAAAACGGCATACCCAACTCTGTGATGGGTTACCATCATCACTACTAATACCATCATCACTACTTCCTTCATCACTACAACCGCCACAATCATCACGACTACTGTCATCATCACCATTACTATGATCATCATCACTACTACAATTACAATCATCACTACTACTCTCACCATCATCACTACTACTGTCACCATTGTCACAACCATCTTAATCACTACTAGCATTGATACTACAACTATCAACCAGCATTACTACTATCATCACCACCATCTTACACTCATCACTACTACTATAACCATCATCATTACTACTGTCACAAGTATTACCATCATGTATCCTACTGTCACCATCATCACTACTACTGCCATCATCACCATTACTATGATCTTCATCATCACAACTATTGTCATCATCACTACAACTTTCACCATCATCACTACTACTCACCATCATCACTAAGTCAAACCATTGTCACTTCCATCATCACTACTGTCATTATTATCACAACTATCATTACTTGTCACCATCATCACTACTATTATGATCATCATCACTACTACTAGTACTGTCACCATCATATCTACTACTGTCACCATCATATCTACTACTGAATTCATCAATACAACTACAACCATCATCACTACTATTATCACCATCATCACTACTATCACCATCAATCCCACTATTACTACCATCACTTCTAATGCCAACTAAACTAACTTAACCTAGCAAATGCATAGCGAGGTGTTTTCGCCCCCAGAACGAATGCGTTCTTAGTGTGTGAGCCCCTTCGGGGCTCACACACTAAGAACGCCATCATTGCTGGGGGGGGGTGGGGGTCTGGGAGGAGAGGGGGTCTGGGAGTGGGGGGAAACCATATTTTGGACCTAAAATCATATCTATTGCATAAATTCAAAAAATCTTTTTTGACTGACGTTCGCATTCACGCAACAAATGTTCGTGTGAAATTTGGTGAAAATCCGTCCAACGGTCTAGGAGGAGTTCCGAGACAGACGGACAACGACGACAACGACGAAGACAGACATTTTTTTCCACTCTTCCCCTATAAGTTAGGGTTGTCTATGGTGTTAGGCGGTCCTCCTGTAATAGGGGTGTCTCTGACGATAGCTGTCCCCCTAGTATCTGAAAGGGGTGTGGTCCCCCTGTAATAGGGGTGTCTCTGGTCATAGCTGTCCCCCTGGTATCTGAAAGGGTGTGTCTTGTAATAGGGGTGTCTCTGGTATCTGAAAGGGGTGTTTCCGGGTGGATGGGACTCGATAGCCTTATTGGCGGGCAACCTACCTAGGGGAAAAAACTCTACACAAATTACCGATGGGCGACACGCTAATCGGTGCCACTTACAGGTGGCGATTTTTATAACAGATATATATATATATGTATCAGGGCAAAGCATAGGCATTATCTCCTGGTACCGTTGTTTATGTGCGGGGGAGTAAACAAGAACAAACAAACATATCACATTGCAGAATCCCTGTGACCGCCATGCACATCATCAATTTCCAACATTAATGGCTAATATAGACGATTAAATCATTATCTACCTTCAAGACTCCGTTTGCGATGCCACCGCTATTTAAGCCGATCGTCACTGATCGGGTATTTCATCGCCGAACTGCCAGAGAACCGCGATAAACGAGAAATAAGCGAACACATAATTATCACCAAGCAAACCATACGTAAGCACAGCGCCGGAAGACAGGAAGGAAAGAAGGGCCGAAGGCAAACAGAGGATGGCGTGGGGAGTCAACAACGCGCATGACTAAATATCACTTATATCATCATTAATTCGTAGTCACAGTCTTATCATCATAAACCACAAACACACTTTTCGTCACTGATTATGCCTGTATGTCACCCTTCCTCCCATACTCAAAGATAAATAAATAATCAATCGATAGATTTTTTCTTACAAGACTTAAAATAACATCTCGCAAATTCACGGTCAAGGATACAAGAAAT
>CM064535.1:29595117-29665117 GCA_032716605.1 Paralithodes platypus
CGACCATTTTAATTAACATTTGATACGGTGCTCGAGGGCTTGAGAGAGAGAGAGAGAGAGAGAGAGAGAGAGAGAGAGAGAGAGAGAGAGAGAGAGAGAGAGAGAGAGAGAGAAATAAAGTTATAGCTAGATAGATACATGGGACAGCTAGATAGATACCTAGATAGATAAACAGATATAGACAGATATATACATAGACAGGTAGATAGATAGACAGACAGCTAAATAGAAAGATAGATACATAAACAAACATACACACAAACCAACCACCACAGACACAAACGAGACAAGAGAAAGCTAAAAAAAAAAAAAAAACAAAAAAAAAAAAAATAATAATAATAATAATAATAATAATAATAATAATACCGTTCATATAATAATAATAATAATAATAATAATAATAATAATAATAATAATAATCCCAAAATATTTCTGTGTAAGCCCATTGACCAATCAGCTGCTTCATCAAGGTCCAATTGGGTTCAAGACTGGAGAGGGTTAGTCGCTGGTTACATTTGATGGTATTTAGCATTGAGCATTGTTTATTGTATATCTATATATTTATGTATATATTTAGTGATCTAGATATATTTTTTTTAATGCAAGAAAATCGGCCAGCCCCAAGAAAATAAAAACAAAAAATTAATAAAATAGAGTAAAATAGAAAATAAAAATAAAAAAAGGAAAAGTGGGGATTGGGCCTGAGCATATACATACATACATACATACATACATACATACATACATACATACATACATACATACATACATACATTAATGTGTTTATTCAGTTATACATTCATTTATAGATTTATTTATTTATGTACCGGTACTTACTTATTTGTTTATTATATTATATTTATATATTGATTTTCTATATACATTATACCGGTACCGTACCGAGTATATCAAAACAACTTGTCAGTCAATTCACGATTGGAGAGAACTTGAACAGGCAGTTGGGGACATTAATTTGTGGTATATTTATGTTGTCCCTGAGAGGTAAGGATTCACATACCAGTGTAATTATACAGTTTGGTGACCGGACAACTCAACCAGTACACCAGTGGTGATGGGCTGGTCTATCAGAGTGAGAACTGAGCAATCTCTGCCATACCCATAGCTTACTCTGACTGTTCCGTTTACTTATATATTTTCTATATCTCAAGTGACGGCGTCTCTTCCGTGGATTGACCTCCCAATCTACCAAGATTGGAAGCCAAAGCGTCACATTTTTCCCTTGCCCCTCAACTTTATCTTCATAATTGCTGAGGGGCACAGGGCCCTGGATGGGGCTTTGATTTCCAGGGCGTTTCCGCACCCTCCTCAGCTCCCCGCCATGGAGTGGCTTCGGTCACCCAGGCTTTATTGTGGTCGGCAGGGAGGGTTCTGTGGGGGCGCTCGGTTATGGCCTTGGCTTTGCTCGGGGCCTTGGGGCTGTTCGGCCAGGCAGCTTGGGGAACAACAACAACAACAACAACAACAACAACAACCAGTAGACCATTTAAACCAGTACCGTACCTCTCAACCAGTACCAAATCAACCAATACGATTAGGTTAGGTTAGGTTAGTACTATATTTTGGCACTGGTTTGGTTGGTCTTGGTTGATTTGGCACTGGTTGAGAGATACTGGTTGAAATGGTCTACTGGTTGAGACGTCCGGGAACCATACATTTTCTTTCTTACTTTGATGGATTAAACAACAACAACAACAACAACAAAACACACACACACACACACACACACACAGTGTATAAACACATTGATCAATCAGTTTCGTCATTCGTAATTCTTCTTCATTAAATTCCAATAGATTCAAGAATAATGTGGATGAATATATACAGTATATATACACATATATATATATATATATATATATATATATATATATATATATATATATATATATATATATATATTTATTTATTTATTTATATAGTTATTTATACAGAGTGGGAAGAAGTAAATTACTAATTATATTAATTTATACTTGTGTATATAAAATAATACGTGTTGGTATTGAAAGGGTTAATTACAAGCGACTAATACAGACATACAGCTCTGAAAGGTTACATAAAAACTCCAGGATTTCAAATGTTATTATTTACCTTGAAATGTAAAATGCGGTAATGTCAAAACGCGATGACATTAGCATTCTTGATTATCACCCCCCCCCCCCCCCCCCCCGGCCCACACACACACACACACACACACACACACACACACACACACACACACACACACCCACACCCCACAATTATATTAACACGCAACACCACACCCACACCACACACACATTATATTACCCCACTCCCCCCACCCCACCCCCTACCACCATGATATACCCCCGGCACTAAACATCCTCAAAACTTCCCCTCTAAATATGTCACGATCGTCGCCCTCCCTCACCTTAACTGGGTTCTGGGGGGGGGGGGGGTGGGGGGGGCTCATAAGAGAGGGTGAAGGGTGACTGGGTGCTGGGGAGGGGGGAGGACTGGACACTGAGGAGGGGGGGATTGCTACTGGGTACTGGGGAGAGGGGACTGGGTACTGAGGGGGGGAACTGGGAAGGCGAAGGGTGACTGGATACTGGGGAGGGGGGACAGGCTACCGGGGAAGGAGGGGGGTTTGGGGTGCTGGGAACTGGGGAGAGGGGACTGGACACTGGGAAGGGGGGATTGCTACTGGGTACTGGGAAAGGGGTGGGACCTTCTATTTTTTTTTTTTTTTTTTTTTTAGAAAAAAAAACTGGGGAGGGGTGGACTGGGTACTGGGGAGGGGTGGACTGGGTACTGGGGAGGGGTGGACTGGGTATGGGGAGGGGTGGACTGGGTACTGGGGAGGGGGGGACTGGGTACTGGGGAGGGGTGGACTGGCTACTGGGGAGGGGTGGACTGGGTACTGGGGTGGGGTGGACTGGGTACTGGGGAGGGATGGACTGGGTACTGGGGAGGGGTGGACTGGGTACTGGGGAGTGGTGGACTCGGTAGTGGGGGAGGGGTGGACTGGGTACTGGGGAGGGGGGGGCTGGGTACTGGGGAGGGGTGGACTGGGTACTGGGGAGGGGTGGACTGGGTACTGGGGAGGGATGGACTGGGTACTGGGGAGGGGTGGACTGGGTACTGGGGAGGGGTGGACTGGGTACTGGGGAGGGGGTGAAGGCCAGGAATAATGATGGGTGGGCTAGAGACTACGGTATCCGGTTGTACCTACAGTACCGGTATGTTCTAAGTAATTGCTGTGTCTTTAAGGGGAGATTTCCACTTGAGGGACTTTTTTCTTGACTCCTTTCTCCCTCATGTCTAGCCCCATTGCTTTTGATATTATAAAACGTTTGCCCCATTAGTTTAGCGATTTTAAGAACTTTCACCCCATATTAAGACCTTTCGTGCAATTCAGGTCGATTTTATCCTGGCGAGCGGTAGCGAGCCTGTAATTTAAGAGGAACCGGCCTTCGGCCGGGAAATTTTTCTACCGAAAAATGTACAAATTTATCTTGAAAGGGACTCAAGGGGGTGTAATTTTAAGCTTGATGGAGGTCTAGGGAACAAACTAAATACCTCCCCTTAAGGGGGGTCACCGGCTTTGTTTATCTTTCTCTCCTTTTCTCTCTTTCCCTGGCTTGTATCCATTCGGCCCCATTCAGCCAACTGTTTTAAGACGTTTATCCCCATCCAGGTGTCGATTTCTTCCTGGCAAGCGATAGCGAGCCAACATTTTATGGAGAAAACCGGCTTCGCCGGAGAAATTTTTCTATCGAAAAATGTACAAATTTAGCTTGCTGTCAAAAACAAATATATATATATACTGGCTCGCTACCGCTCGCCGGGAAAATATTGACACTTGGATAGGGGTAAACGTCTTAAAACAGTAGGCTGAATGGGGCCGAATAGATACAAGCCAAAGAGAAAGGGAGAGAAAGCGAGAAGGCAGGGTGAGTGACTCGGTAGAAGCATAACCCCGGACAAAAGTTGAGGGTTGTTGCAAGTTGAGGGTTGTTGCAAGTTTCCGTAGAGTGCCGCAATATATACGTAAATTTATGCATTAATACACATCCATAAACCCACTTAACTTGCCCACCCTTTTCCGGCGGAAATTTTGCAACAGAAGGGGAGGGGAAACAAAGGGGAGGGGGGGGGGATTAAGGGGGAGGTAATCGCTTTTTCTAGACCCCCTTCTCCCTCATGTTTAACGTATTAGTGTTGAGATTATAAGACGTTCGTTCGGTTAGTTTGGCGATTTTGAGACCTTTCGCCTACTGCGTGTCGTACAAGGCGACTAATAGGGCGGGGGGGGGGGGGGATGGCGATAGACTTGTGGACCAACAGCCATTACTATGCAATACAGTCTTTATCTTAGCACTGTCTTGGTATGGCATAATGGCACTGCCGAGGCTGGTGGGGTGCGGATAGGTGCCACAGGGGACTGAGTCTTACCTGGGCGCTGTTTGGCACCACACCTGTGTTGGCAACAGTGTTTGCATATTGGAACAGTGTTGGGGCAGGACTTTATTGTTCTATAGTCCAAATTGCCTAATATACAGTAGAGTCTTTTAGTAACACTGTTAAGGCTGGTGTGGTTGCAGATACTGCAGGTGCAAGTGCTGCAGGGGGACTCTGTTGAGTCTTGCTGAGGCACGGTTAGCACTATACCAACATCAGCCACAGTGATGACTTGGTGGGGCAGTGCTTTGGCGGGACTTTATTGTACTACACTACAATCCAACTACTGAAAGGCAACCCCGTCTGAGCCGTTACAATGTGTAATGGAAAAATGACGCTAAACCATTGTATGTACCGGTATGTATAACAAAGTCAGAATGCATCACAATCTTCAAAAGGTTAAATATAGCTCTCAAATAATACCAAGTTTTCCTGGACTGACAGATTCTGATCAATTTCATCAATTTTGATCAAACTTTCCTGGTTTAGTGACTACGTCTCTGAGGTTGTTCTTTTTGGTAGATAAGACTGTGTGTGTGTTTGTGTAGGTGTGTGGATAGGTTTGTGTATGTGTGTGTGTGTGTGTGTATAGGTTTGTGTATTTATGTAGGTGTGAGTATGTGTATGTGTGTGTGTGTGTGTATGTATAAAGGCTATGGGAAGTGAGAGCCCCTATCAGTACCCTAGGAGGAAAGAGTGACCAAAATAGCAGTGTTAGGTTCTGTATAGTTTCCTGCATGGTGTCAGTCTCCTGGTGTTCGCTTAGGGCTCTATATGTGGCTAGTTATTTATTTTAAATAGTACTTCAGAGGCTATCAACCCTATTGGATTATTAAGCCAGCACACTGTAAGTCAAGAATATCGTCAGAACTGGAGCCTCTCTGCGAAAACTCCAGTCCCTGTACCAAGCTCTGTACAGTCAAGAACATTAGTGTCGACGAACGCATTTGATCCAGTATCAAACGTAAACGAGACAATACAATACTTTATGATAGCCCAGATGCTTCAGAACTTGGCCTTAGAGGTTCAAAGATTTTAACTGGTGTAACTTTAGCTATGCTGAGAAATGTGCCGTGTGCAGACCTGGGAGTAGCGGTGGGTTTAAGGGGAGGAGGACGTTTTGGTTCAGTACCGGGGACGTCCCATACATCATATTCTGGCAACTACTAGACGATTTTATTCAGCTTGGGAAGGACCTCTAGCATTAATAAGACTTCAAACAATCACAACCAACCCATTTAACTACCACAGATCCTTCCTAAGCTGCATAATATCGTCTAAATATAGTTAGAATAAAATATATCACACGTCGCTGGTAGTACTCAAAGGGTTAACGCTTAAATATCAGCACAGAAATAGACTCGGTGTCGGCTAAGATTAAGGAAAAGACGGGAATATTATGATCTAAGCTACACTATTCTGCCCCAGTCTTCCTAATACAGTGTGGTTCAATCGTGGTTCCTATTTTTTTAAAGGCGTTGTAACGTCTTTTGGCTCGAACGTCCCTTGATTTTGGCCCTGTCACTCTTTCAACTATGGGGGAGGCACTCGCTATAGGCAGTTATGCCTTTTGCCTCCCTCAATCACATAGAAAAAAAAAAAAAAAAAAATATATATATATATATATAAGTCTATTTTGAATTACCGGGTATATTATATTTATCTATTATTGAGATAATCCCTTTTATTATACCGGTAATCTCTGAGATAATCTATTACATTACGCTTTCCATAATGCAATTGGGTCTGAGTACATGATTAGATTGATATCCAAAATTCGAAAATGGATATTAATCGTGATCGTGTACTCAACCTTTAACTGTGTTGGTGGTGTAATGGTTTAGATGCTTATGTTCTGGGTGTGGTATCCCGAGTTCGAATCCCGGGAGGACCATTTGCTTTCATTAGTTTATTCTTGAAAGTGCATTGGGGTTTGTAATTGATGATTAATGTTAAGAACGGGGTGTTACTTAATTATAATCTGAGATAATATATTTTAATTATGCTCTGAGATAATCTATTTTCTATTATGCTCTGAGATACTATATTTTAATTATGCTCTGAGATAATCTATTTTCTATTATGCTCTGAGATACTATATTTTAATTATGCTCTGAGATAATCTATTTTCTATTATGCTCTGATATAATTTTTGTTTACATATATACTTTTATTTAATTAATTTCATTGGGGGTGTGGTGGTGAGATTAATAAAAATAATATACTCGATAATCCATTTTCATTATACTCTAAGCTATACAATTCTACAGCCAATCCTCCCCCCATGAGCATGATGATGAATGAACATGATTGGTTGGCAGTGATTTGTGGAGTGATATTTTAAGCTGAACAAATAAATAATGAAGAACTTGTATTATGTTCCAAAGACGAAATAAGGAAGAAATCGAAATAATGTCCAAAAGTTGAGACTAAAGTGAATCGACCAGGAGTAATAATTATAGTGACGATAGATCAATAATAATAATAGCCTAATAAAAAACACTGATGATGAAATTCAAGAGGAAATTAATGAACTTGTATGATGTTCCAAAGACGAAATGAGGAAGAACTCGTAATAATGTTGGTAGATAAATAATAATAATAATAATAATAATAATAATAATAATAAAAATAAAAACACTGATGATGAAATTCAAGAGGAAATTTAAAGTGTGGGGCGCTGCGTTTTCTATGAGTGTCTTCGTGTTCATGTTAGCCGATCATGTTAGCCATCGAGGGGTCACTGTTACGTATCATGAGGAGATCCCGTTTGCCTCACCTCTCACCACTTTACCTCACTACTGTCACCACACTTCTACATCACCATCAGTCGACATCACATGGCCTCACCACACGCATACATCATCACCATTCACCACCATAATTCATTCTTCTGTATCACCACACGACATTTTGCATCATAATTCAATTTCTCACCACTATTCTACATCATCACCAGTCACCACCTTTTCTCACCACACTCATACATCACCACCACTACCAGTCATGGCCTTAATTCACACTTCTGTTGCATCACCAGTCATCACATTACATCAGAATACTCACCACACTCCTGCATCATCACTATTCACCACTTCATCTCACCACACTCATACAGCAGTCACCACCCCATCACATCACACTCATAAATCACCACCACCAATCACCACCATACCTCACCACACTCCTACACCTCCACCAATCACCACCTTACCTCACCACACTTGCCGTTCGCTCTTCACCATCGCACACCTTCCCCTGCAGAACTCCACCTCTCACCAACCCTTCACTAACTCTCACCATCCACCCCTCCCACCTCCCTCCTTCCCCCCACATGCATCCCTCTCTCTCCCACCTCCCTCCTACCCCCCACCACCCCCCACCAGCTACTACCGTGTCCTGGCCGAGTCTTTGCCCCCCCTCTTGTCCTTCCCCGAGAGCCCCGAGTTGTCCCGCACTTCCCGACTCTCCCGCACCCCCAGCCGACTCTCCCGCAACCCCTCCCGACTCTCCCGCACCACCTCCCGACTCTCCCGCACCCCCAGTCGACTCTCCCACACCTCCAGGACAGACGGCGGGACACACAGCCTGCCCTACGTGCCTTGCCCTATCCTGCCCTACCATGACCCTGCACCTGTCGCCGCTTGCCTCGCCCGCAGGTAAGGTTATTCTACATGCAACACAGATGGGAAGCTTTGCACCGTTGTCGAGAGGTGAAGTAGACCCTACACCTTACCTTAAATAATATATTCCAATATATTTAATATTTAAGTGGCGAGATTGTAGGCACCAATCAATCAGGGCAGTACCCAGGGGAGGCCACATAGGCATATGATAAGGAGTTGCTGGAACTCCTGTTTCATTTGCCTGGCTCTCCCCAGGGTATTTGTGCCTCATCTACACTTCTAACTCTCACAATGACCTCCTCCTTCTATTAATTTCACTGCACTTAAGAAGCACACCACACTTCTGTCCAATACATCTAAATTATCTCTAACGTACACTCGCTCCAAGAAGTATCTGCACCCCTATGCTGATCATCTGGTGTGTACAGTTCGGTAGGGTTGGCACCTCTGCCTGCAACTATATCCATGTGTCAGAGACAATCGACACATGGATATAGATGCAGGCAGATGTGCCAACCCTATCAAGCTGTACACACCAGATAATCAGCATAGGGGTGCAGATACTTCTTGGAGCGAGTGTACATACAGTACCTTAATATTGGCTCTCTATCACTCTTTCAACCTGTTTTTTTTTTGTTTTTTTTTTGTTTGTTTTTTTGGGGGGGAGACACTTGCAGCTTTGCCTTTTATCTCCTGCATGGACATATTAAGTCAATTTAAGCATATAACACCAGAGAGACACTGCGTGTATGTAGACCGTCAATTAGAAAACGCAAGTTCCATTAACCCTTACAGTACCGGTGACGTTCTTTTCATTATATTCTGGCAACTATTAGACTACCGTACTTTATTCAGCTTAGGAAGGACCTCCACTAATTCAAAGGCTACCGACTATCTCAAATAATCCATATAGCTACCATATATCCTTCCTAAGCTTCATAAAACTCGTCTCAATGTAGCAAGAATAAAGTATAACAGACGTCGGTGATACTCTAAGGGTTAAAACATTATGCACCCACAGAGTCGCCGACCAGGGCTTCCTCTGGATCGAGTTTATGGGAGACTCCAAAATCCGGGACCTGTTCTACGAGCTGCTCCAGCGAACCGATTCACAGCTTCACTACATCGTCAAACTGCCGGTAAGTCTTTAACCCTTTGAGTACCAGCGACATGTGTTATTGTGTATTCATAGCTATATTTAAACGATACTATGAAGCTTAGGAAGGATATATGGTAGCTAAAAGGATTCATTAAGATAGTCTGTAGCCTGATAATGGGTAGACGTCCTTCCTAAGCTGAATAAAATCGTCTAATAGCTTCCATCTATTCAATAAAAGAATGCATATAATAGATTAAGGTTGGAGATGTCTAGCCTCACCATAATGAAGAGACTATAGACTGTTTGACATTCATCTTCTTCCCCCCCCCCCCCCCCCCAGAACAACAACAGCACCGTGCCCTTCGCGGATCTGAAGGCGAGTCACCCCAAGTTAAAGGCCGACATGGAGGCCAGCGCACCAACCGTCCCGGGGCTTAACATCACCTTCAGGTTGGTTGGTCACTCTCGGGGAGTAAGCCTTCGTGTATTGCCGGTTTAAAGGGGTAGTGCTCGTTTTTTGGTCTCTGTATTTATGTACCGGTATGTATTTATGTATGTATTTATGTATGTATTTATGTATGTATTTATGTATGTATGTATTTATGTATGTATTTATGTATGTATTTATGTATGTATTTATGTATCTATTTATGTATGTATTTATGTATGTATTTATGTATGTATTTATGTATGTATTTATGTATGTATTTATGTATGTATTTATGTATGTATTTATGTATGTATTTATGTATGTATGTATTTATGTATTATGTATGTTTTAGTTTCCTCGCTAGACCTCCATCAAGCTTTAACAAAAAAAAAAAAAAAAAAAAAAAAAAAAAAAAAAAAAAAAAAAAAACATTCAAGATCAATGTGTAAATTTTTCGGTAGAAAAATGGCTCGGCCAAAGGCCGGTTCCTTGTAAAATTACAGGTTCGCTGTCGCTCGCCAGGATTTTTTTTTTTTTTTTTGACAGAAAGCTAAATTTATACATTTTTCTATAGACAAATTTCTCCGGCGAAGCCGGATTTCTCCATACAATGATGGCTCGCTATCGCTCGCTAGGAAGAAATCGACACCTGGATGGGGTTAAACGTCTTAAAACACTTGGCTGAATGGGGCCGAATGGATACAAGCCAGAGAAGGAGAGAAAAGGAGAGAAAAATTAAAAAAAGCGAGGTCCCTCCCCCCCTTAATGCCCCCGTAATAATCTATTTTGACCCCATCTTTGCCCACCAGGTTCCGGACGTTTGCTACCCAGTCCCCCAGTGATGTGTGGGGTAGCCCGGAGGTGGTACAGCTGCGGAGGTGGGCACTGGGGCAAGACCATCCTCCTCACCTACTATTAATAGGTTCGTATCTACACCTTTTTTTTTTTTTTTTTTTTTTTTTGCATATTAAAAATTAATAAGAATATCCCCACAGTATTCGTTTGCTATCAGACGCTATGAAGGGATGTATTTTGTGTTATTCCAACTAATTTTAGACGATTTAATGCAGTTTACGAGGAAACCGTGGTAGTTAAAATGGATAATCGAGATAGTTTGAGGCATTTTAATTGCTACACGTCCTCCCTACGCTGGATAAAATCGTCTAATAATATCCAGATTATAATGACAAGGACAACTCGGTACTTAAGGGGTTAAGAATACAAGTGTTTACCATATTTCTCTCTCTCCTACAGGGTACACGACCTGGCTGCTGGGTAAGTCTTGGGAGAAACAGGAGGACACCCTACACTCCCTGGATCACCTTACGGACACCCATAATATTGTAGCTCCAATCCTTCTACAGGTATAATCCTTTTACGTTTACGTAGTGGGACCCGCAGAGGGCCGCTCTCGGCTGGCATATGTGGGGGTTGTGCATGGGGACTAGTATAGGATCAGGAGAAGGATCAGGATTAGGGATGTAATGATTGGTGATCTTAGTTCTAAAGGAATTAAGAGTGTGGCTATTAACTACGGTACCGGTACATGAAATGGGAGGTGATTCCACTCTTGGATGTTGGGGGGGGGGGGGGGAAATGATTGTCTAAATATGTCCATGCTTGCCTGATAGGTGTGGTACTGGGTATTAGGTTGTGGCTGCGTCTCGTGAATCGTATACTTGTAGGGTGAAAATATACATCTTTGTCTATGTCTACTAAGTTGTTAGTGATTTTATAAAACATCTGTTGTCTGTGTATTTAGCTTAATTTTTATTGCAAGTGGGTCTAGTAACTCTAGTTTAATGTCTCGTTTGAGCAAAGTGACAGATGTAGTGTGTCTGTAATCACGTCTGATCCATCTTGCAGCTTTGTTTTGTATGGCCTCTAGTTTATTTATGTTGCTGTGAGTGTGTGGATCCCAGACGGTGTCACAGTATTCTAAGTGTGGCCGAATTTTTTTTTAAATGCTAGAATTTCGATGTTTACGTTACACTTAGTGAGATTCCTGCACAGGAAGCTCAGAGCCTTATTAGCTTTTGTTCTGATGCTGCTAACGTGCGTGGTCCACCTCATGTCCGCTGAGACGTGGACCCCCAAATATTTGTGGGAGAGAACAGTATCTAGAATAGTATGTTGAAATAACTTAGAAAAATTGACAGAATGAATATAAACACCTAACGAGGAGGAGCACTTTATTGACAACGTTTCGCAGATAGCTTCTTCAGGTCACTAACAGATGCTAGGTCCTTGAACGCCCTAAGTATCCGTCATGACAGGTGGGGGAGGCGGAGAATAAGCGGAGGGGGTAGGTAGGACAGGGAGGGGGAAGGAATAGGGGGGGTATGGAGTTTGTAGGAAAATGGGATGGTTTTATTCGAACAGGTAAAGCGGATATGGTGACATTTGTCAGGTCTAAATGTCATCTGCCACTTAGCTTCCCACTCTCATTATGAAGTAGGCCAGAATTATATACCTCTAACTTATGTAATTAAAAAAGGGCTGTATCAAATGAGCTGTATATTTCCACACCTATTCCCAGACTGACTCAGATTCTGAAATCCTAAATATATCAGTTATTTAAGGGGTGGCCTTTTTCTGGACCCCTTCTCCCTCATGTTTAGCCCCATTAATTTTGAGATTTTAAGACGTTCACCCCATTAGTTTGGCTATTTTAAGACCTTTCCTTTTGTTCATTTTAAGACTTTCCAGGTCATTCATGTTCCGATTGTTTTCCGGCAAACGTTAGCGAGCCTGGAAATTAGGAAACTGGCCGTTACAACATGCACAAATTATATATATATATATATATATATATATATATATATATATATATAATTATATATATATATATATATATATGTGTATATATATATATATATATATATATATATATATAGAGAGAGAGAGAGAGAGAGAGAAATCTCCCCTTAATATTATGTTCTCTTAGGTGAGCCAGAGGACCCGGGTGATCATGGTGCCCCAGCATCGGACCCGCCCCTACGCCCGACCACCAGGTATTGAGCAGATGAGAGCCTCCTTCCCCGATAGTACCTTAGACTGGAGCGAGATGATCCTACTCCACAGCCTCCAACGATACCAGCAAGTGGAGTCCTTCAGTGGAGTAGCGTTGTCTCCTATATCTAAACTTAGCCGGAAAACGAGGCCTTTTAGTGAACTAGGGTCGTCTGAAGTGTCAAAATTATATCGGCAAACGGGGTCATTTAGTGAACTAGGGTCATCTGAAGTGTCAAAATTAGATCGGCAAACGGGGTCATTTAGTGAACTAGGGTCATCTGAAGTGTCAAAATTATATCGGCAAACGGGGTCATTTAGTGAACTAGGGTCATCTGAAGTGTCAAAATTATATCGGCAAACGGGGTCATTTAGTGAACTAGGGTCATCTGAAGTGTCAAAATTATATCGGCAAACGGGGTCATTTAGTGAACTAGGGTCATCTGAAGTGTCAAAATTATATCGGCAAACGGGGTCATTTAGTGAACTAGGGTCATCTGAAGTGTCAAAATTATATCGGCAAACGGGGTCATTTAGTGAACTAGGGTCATCTGAAGTGTCAAAATTATATCGGCAAACGGGGTCATTCAGTAAAGTAGGATCGTCTGAAATCCAAAAATTATATCCGCAACCATTGTCATTTAGTGGACTGGGGTCATCTCTCATTTCAATATTCAGTAGAAAGTTTCGAGATCCAGTGACAGACCCAGATACTGCCAAATTTGTCAAGGTTCTTCGTGAATACTTGGCCATCATCTCGAAAAGAGCCCTTGATAAACCACATGCACCCGCGAACGAAAACTCCTTGCCCAGTCAAGTTCCACAACATAAATTGCCAGCTAGTAAAGTTTCATCACCAAGTAAGGATCAAGCAAATAAACTGTTAACTAGCAAAGACTTATTTCCAAGTAGAGTCACTCAAGATATCAATATTAAATGGAACAGCAAACCATCATTTTCAAGAGGAGCTTCAGAAGATATCAAATTAACCTCTAAACCATCAATTTCAAGAAGATCTGCACCTGACATCAAATCAGCCAATAAGCCATCCGTTTCAAGAAGCTCTCCACAAGATATCAAATCATTCAATAAGCCATCAATCTCAAGAAGAGCTCGGCAAGATATCAAATCATCCAACGAGAGGCCATCAGCGGGCAAGAGCAAGTATCAAGAACACCTATCAGTGAGTGAGACCGGCGGAGGTATGCAAGATATCAAATCATCCAACGAGAGGTCATCAGCGGGCAAGAGCGAGTACCGAGACCATCTATCCATGCGTGAGACAAGCGGAGGCGTGCAAGATGTCGGATCATCCAACGAGTGGCCATCAGCGGGCAAGAGGGAGTACCGAGACCACCTATTAGTGCGTGAGACCGGCGGAGATGTGCAAGATATCAAATCATCCAACGAGAGGTCATCAGCGGGCAAGAGCGAGTACCGAGACCATCTATCCGTGCGTGAGACCGGTGGAGGCGTGTGGTGGTGGGACACAAGCCTGCCGTTGGGTCTGGCTACCATTGAGGACTGTGGGCGCCTCTACCACCGGGGTCTCACTTCCCATCCCCTTTACGTAGACCCTGTGTTAAGGTGTACAGACAACCACCACCCGGGGACCTCCAGCCTGGGGGATCAAGTCACCATGTTGCTCAACCTCCTTTGTAATTCACTCCTCACAGATTCACAGGATGTTTGTTGTCACTGAATCAATGAATATCACAAAATTTAGGACAAATACAGGCCGCAAACTTTTGGCTGCCGAACTTATTACTACCCTGCTAGACTGTTGGTTGCTGTGCCAAACCTAACCTAACCTAACCTAACCTAACCTAACCTAACCTAACCTAACCTAACCTAACCTAACCTAACCTAACCTAACCTAACCTAACCTAACCTAACCTAACCTAACCTAACCTAACCTAACCTAACATTTTGGTACCCCGCTAAACTTTTGCTCTCCCAGACGAACTTAAGGCGGTCTGGTCGAATTTGTTGCCACTCATCTGAACTTTTGCACCTGGCCGATTTCTTATAGCCTCCCGCCCAAAATGAGGAGAGGGGGGAAGGGATATTGATAGTGTGTGTACAGTGGTGCTAATAAGTCATGTCCCAGCTGTCATTACGTGATACAGATAGATATATATATATATATATATATATATATATATATATATATATATATATATATATATATATATATATATATATATATCTATATATATATATATATATATGTATATGTATATATATATATATATATATATATATATATATATAGAGAGAGAGAGAGAGACTGACCACACAGACCTTACGATCCCAGCGGGGTGGTCAGGACTTCATTCTAGTAGAGATAGCTAACCCGAAAGTAAGGGACAGTGGAAGGAAAGGACAGCAAAGAAGAAGAAGAAGAAGAAGGAGAAGGGGAGAGAGAGAGACGCACTGCCAAGGCGTATGAATAATTACAGGAAATAACGCTCATAAATATAACACGATAATAAAAAACTATCACAAATGTACCACTCAATGACGCACACATGTACACACAACACACATACATACAATACACACATACACATACCTACATAACTTAGTAATAATAAATACGATCACAACTGTAGCACCAGGCACACTTTAGCACACACACACATGTACATACAACACATATACATAGAAGTACACCTACACATATCTACATGCCCTCATAATAAAAAAAAAAACGATCACAACTCCAGTACCAGGCACCCATTCACACACACATACAGAGAAGTACACCTACACATACCTACATGCCCTCATAATAAAAAAAAAAACTATCAAAACTCCAGTACCAGGCACCCATTCACACACACACATGTACACACAACACACATACATAGAAGTACACCTACACATTCGTACATACCCTAATATGTAAACAAATAAATCAACCCTTTTGATTTACTGTGACTCTGTTTAGTTATCCTATTCTGACTATTATTAGACGATTTTATTATTATTAAGGGGACAGTGGTTCTTTTGGTGGTCTATGTTTATATATTCATGTATTTGTTTAGTTTCCTCGCTAGACCTCCATCAAACTTTAAAAAAAACATCCATTAGATCCCCCTTCTAGATTAAAAGGCCGGTTCTTCCAAAATGCCAAAATTACAGGCCCATTATCGTTCACCAGGAAAACAAATTTGACACCTAAATAGCACGATAGGTCTTAATATTGGCAAGGAAATGGGACGGAAGATCTTAAAATCATCAAACTAATGGGGCAAACAGCTTAACATCTGAAAACTAATGGGGATAAACATGAGGAAGAAGGGGGACGAGAAAAACGACCCGTGTCCCCTAAGTCCACGAATCTGTATAAGTCTAAATCATACATACGTGAGGTGCACAGTATAAGTCTTTATAAGTCTAAATCATACATACGTGAGGTGCACAGTACATGGTGCGGTATACATATTAATTTACACATACTGACATACATGCTCGGATACATATGGGTGTGGGGGGGGGGGGGGGGGGGTAAAACTAAAACAAAAATATATAATGCAATCAATCAAAGTCACAAGTTGTCAAACGCAGACTCGGAAGTTCACACGCACAGCATACACACACAGACACACAAACACACACACACAAACAACATACACACACTACAACTCACACATACACATTCACTACAACACACACATACACATTAACACAACAAACACAACACACACACACTACAACACAACACAACACACACACACACACACCATCCATCACAAACTGTCACCACCAATGAGAGATGTGATCCAACAGCCTAAAACCCGCACACATTATGTAGCCTAGTCCTATATGTGTTATGTAATATTTTCCTTTATTTTTGAAAGGGTATTATGTTTTATTTTTGAAAGGGTATTATGTTTTATTTTTGAAAGGGTATTATGTTTTATTTTTGAAAGGGTATTATGTTTTATTTTTGAAAGGGTATTATGTTTTATTTTCCATTAATTTTGAAAGGGTAGTAATTTTGTTATTTTGTTCAGGGAAAATCAAATAATATTATAAATAATATATTATAAAACAAATATAATAATAAAGTCATCAAAATAGATAGACGTCATAATTATTAGTGTTAAGCCCCTTAAGCCCCGAGACGGCTGAAAGTACCATACTTCCTTAGAAGAGATTATAATATTAGGCATAAGTAAGTAAGAGGGGGGGTGGAGAGGGAGAAATAGCACCGGAATCATCCAAGGTGGAGTTTTCGGCGAAAGTTTGAGCGAAGAGTTCAGCTTTGCCAGATGAAGAGGTGACGGTGGTACCATCAGAGTGGAAAAGAGGAGAAAAAGACGAGGAAGTGAAATTGTTGGAAAAGCTTTTGGCTAGATGCCAAAAAGCTTGGGAAGAGCTAGAGTTGGAAAGTTCAGAGCATTTGGGTTGCTGAACTAACTGCTCTAGGTCATTTAGGAAATAATAGATGTAGGCTTATTCACCAGGTTGGTCAGTGAAATCAGAGGAGAGCCATTGGTGGTGATGAACATTTGAAATATCCTAAGATGGAGACAAGATAGCTGAAGCTAGAGAGTTAAGAATTCAGAGACAAAGTTGGGAACACAAGAGCAAGTAAGAATGTTGAGTACGTATATATATACAGTATATATATAATTTTGGAAGGGTAAATCAAGCGCCCCCCCCCCCCCCCCCCTTCTCTCTCTCTCTCTCTCTCTCTCTCTCTCTCTCTCTCTCTCTCTCTCTCTCTCTCTCTCCCAAAGAGACTGTTATAGATTGCATCACCGTTGATTCATTTAAACTCCGCCTAGACAAATATCTCGCATCAAACCCGCGACTGACTGCGTTTGTAAATAAATAACTTTATTTTATCCCCCCCTCAGTTACTAACCCATCTGTCCCCTACTAACTTCCTAATCCTGCCACGGATATTAGTTCCAGGGCAGTAATTCCCTTTCCAATGTTCCCTTACCCACTCTAAACCACTGTTTGGACACTTGATCCTCAGTGTTTTGGAGGACAAGCAACCTAGAAGGGTCACTAGATCTGTTGTTGCTTGATTTCCTTTGTACTCCTTTGTACTCCCATAGTGTTACCCTCATATCAGCATATAATGGAAGGTCTAATGGAGGAAGGGGGGGGGGGGTATGTCAGAAGCCTGGCAAAGGGATAGTGGTGGTATGGAAGGGGTGGAGAGAGAGATTGATTGACAGATAGATAGATAGGCCTAGATGGATAGATGGATAGATAGATACATAGATTGATTGACATATAGATAGATAGATAGACAGACAAGACAGAGAGAGAGAGAGAGAGAGAGAGAGAGAGAGAGAGAGAGAGAGAGAGAGAGAGAGAGAGAGAGAGAGAGATAGAGAGAGAGAGAGAGAGAGAGAGAGAGAGAGAGAGAGAGAGAGAGAGAGAGAGAGAGAGAGAGAGAGAGAGAGAGAGAGAGAGAGAATAAATAGCAGTGTACACAAACCACAAATTAAATAGGGGGTATCATATCTATTGACCTTTAACTACGCAGAACAAATGGTACCGTACTAAACGCATCTTACAGTGACTTGCACCAATATTATAGGTACTTTATATCTTTTACTGCACTTCTCATTTCTTAACTTATTCTTTCTCTATGCAAATTACTCAACTCTCCTACTTTACTCCAGCCATCAATCAGTCAATATTATCCTACACATTCTACCGGAAAATTAAGACTATGTAAGCTTGTTTTAACTACCGGTACGGTACTTGTATGAGGAATGTACACAAGAGACTAAAGGATATGTTTAGAGAGAGAGAGAGAGAGAGAGAGAGAGAGAGAGAGAGAGAGAGAGAGAGAGAGAGAGAGAGAGAGAGAGAGAGAGAGAGAGAGAGAGAGAGAGCAGAATTGTAATGAACGACGGGTCTTACACTCCCATTAAGTCTATAAGTCTTCAGCAATCTTTTACCTATCTAGTGTTTTTAGTCTCTCTCTCTCTCTCTCTCTCTCTCTCATACATACACACACTCTCACTCTCTCTCTCTCTCACCCAGCTGACGGAAACGTTTACTCCATCATCAAAGACCCCGCCTCCCCCCGAAACATGTTTAACCATTTTAGGCGCCAATTCATCACTCTCCCGAAATAAACAAACTCTCCTTATTAATAGTGCTCACCTGATTTATCCAATATTCCGAGTTCACAATTGCGTTGGCATTAAGGGACAGTGATTATTTTAGGGGGGTCTATTTATTTATATATTAATTTAAAATCGTCCAATGATAGCCTTAATAAACTGTCAAAATGCATCTTATATAATCTTCAATGGGATAATATAATAAAAATAATCGGCTATAATACAGAAAGGGGTAGGGCCTAGTTCAATAATTAGTGCGACGCTCAGGAAAACTTTTCTCATTGGGCAAATTTAATTTCCAAGTCTGTGTTCTTAGTACGGTGGGTGGCGCGTGCTGGAGAGATGGGATTATCTTTAGTTAGTTTTTTCTTTGTTCCCTTTTTTTTTTTTTTTTTTTTTTTTTTTTTTAAATAGGTCTATTTTATCTGGCTAATGTAACTCATATTAAGAGAGTTTCTATAAATATATTAGACAAAAGTAAAGTTGTTCCGGAGATTGTACTCCCACATTTAGGGAAACCCTACCCTACATTACCGGTTAGTGGACTACAGCGAGTGCCCCAGGTCCGGAGAAGCAAAGCCAAGATGGCCCTGGCTCTGTCAGAGGTGAAGCAATGGAGACATAGAGGGGACTTTCAGTCAAGACTTTCATCTTGTTTATTTGAAGCTAGTTCAGTCAACGCGCCCTGGCGGAATGGAAGTTCAAGTGTTGTATTGATGTTATGCAATTATTCTAGTACCGTACTGCTCGATCGCTAGCCGTGTACAAAATAATGGTAGTCTCAGTTGTAGACAAAGAACAAAAACCAGTGTTAGAGGAAGTTGTCTAAAGTTGTATATTGTACTGTCAGTTGCAGACGAAGCAGTGCTGGTTCCAACCCAAGATAAAGCCTCAAATGATAGTACCGGTAGTTGATTGAAGATGTTGTGGTTCTGTAGCATGTTAATGGCAATTTCCTCTGCTGTGCTCAAGTGCATTGATATCGGGGCAGCAAAGGCATACGGTACCCAAAGGAAGGTAGACGTAGTAGGATAGGCCATTCTAGCCTGGAACATGGCTTGCAAGGATCCGGGTATTGGTTAATCACTTCCTTGAGGATTAACCCCTTCACCCACATTACGTAATTCTTATCATATTCTGGTTACCATTTACCGATTTTCTTTAGTTTATAATCTACCTCAACGACTCAAATGGGTAAATACCATGTCAATAAACCCTCTTCATAATATACTGTAGGTCCTTCTGCATAAAATACCATGTCAATAAACCCTCTTCATAATATACTGTAGGTCCTTCTGCCTAAAATACCATGTCAATAAACCCTCTTCATAATATACTGTAGGTCCTGCCTAAAATACCATGTCAATAAACCCTCTTCATAATATACTGTAGGTCCTTCTGCCTAAAATACCATGTCAATAAACCCTCTTCATAATATACTGTAGGTCCTTCTGCCTAAAATACCATGTCAATAAACCCTCTTCATAATATAGGTCCTTCTGCATAAAATACCATGTCAATAAACCCTCTTCATAATATAGGTCCTTCTGCATAAAATACCATGTCAATAAACCCTCTTCATAATATAGGTCCTTCTGCATAAAATAATCAAATGTTAGCCAGAATCAAAGGTAAAAAGACACCATGATGCTGAAGGGGTTAAAGGGAAGGAGTGGCATTCCTCGTTCTTTGTTTATGTTGGTAGTAAACTCTTATAGGTGCAGGGGTGCTAGATGATGATGAACTAGAGATACCGGTACCGATATTTCACTTCTCTTTACTTCTATTCACTTCTCTTCCCTCGCTCTCTCTCTACCTCTACCTCTCTCTCTCTCTCTCTTTCTCTTACGGTACTCTTTGTCACAAACTGGTGCATAAGCCTATAGCCTATATATATATATATATATATATATATATATATATATATATATATATATATATATATATATATATATATATATATAAACAGTATATATAATATACCGATATATATATATAATATATATATTATATATATATATATATATATATATATCTATATATAATATAGATAGATATATAAATATATATATATATATATATACTGTATTACAGTATATACATGGACATCATCAGATTCCCCCTCCTGTGTCCCGCATGGCAGCATAGACCTAATTACCTCAACACAGAACTTGGCCTAATTCTCCCTTCCTTCCTTCACTTTTTATTCACTATTTGTCTTCCCTTTACCTGAATCTCTAACTTGTTGTGTGAGGGTGTGTGTGAATGTATGTGTGTGGGTGGGTGGGTGTGTATGTGTGTGGGTGTGGGTGAGTGCGTGTGTGGGTGTGGGTGTGGGTGAGTGTGTATGTAGGTGGGTGGGTGTGGGTGTGAGAAGATGTAGCGGTAGGCCTATGTATGTGGATGTGATTTTGTTTTCTATTTTCCAACTACTCCCTCTCGGGCATAGGCTGAGAGTCTTTACTGTCTCTTCTTATTCCTTCCTTTATCAGTCTCTTCCTATTCCTTCCTTTATCAGTCTCTTCCTATTCCTTCCTTTATCAGTCTCTTCCTATTCCTTCCTTTATCAGTCTCTTCTTATTCCTCCATTTCCTCTTTATCTGTCTCTTCGTATTCCTCCTTTATCAAGTTTCTTCTCCATCTTCCCTTCTTCGTAAACTTGTGGGCAGTTCCTCTAGTGTATAATTTATGCATACAGATCTAACCCCCCCCCCCCCCCCCCCGCGCCAGGTGAGAGCGTGAGTGACGCACCAACTCACTCTCACTCTCACTCTCTATCTGCTTATAATTAACCCTTTCTCGCAGTGGGGTTAATAATGGAGACATGAAAGATGTACTAAAGCTCAGTGATAGCGAAAGAGCTCGACCAAATGATTTCAAATTAGATACATTTCGTTTCAGAAAAGATATAGGCAAATATTGGTTTTGTAATAGAGTTGTAGATGGGTGGAATAGGCTACTGAGTGCTATAGTGGGATCAAGCACAATAGAGAGCTTTAAGATAAATTAGATAGCCACATGGACAAGATGGGTTGGGTGTGAAAGGGATCTGCCATGTGTGGGCCAATCGACTCCCGTTTTCTTATTTTCTTATGTATAGAAAGGCAGCGTTACCAATTTCTGTTAGGTTAGCTTGAATAGGGCTTTAAGATATATTAAGTTGTATACCGTACATGTTAGACTAGCGGCGGCCAAGGGTGGTTTTGAGTGGATAACCCCTCCCCATGGTAGAACAAAACACAACTTATTTTTTCTTGAAGGGGAGTGTCTGGGGAGCTTGAAACGGATGGTTGTGGATCATGAATGTAAGCTGAGGAAGGTTGTATGCAAGTCTGATGTAAGAAAGTACAGCTTCCCGTATAGAAGCATTGATTGTTGGAATAAGTTGGATGGGGAGGTGGTGGGAGCAAGAAATATCCAACCTTTTAAAATAAAATTGGATAAATGTAGAGAGAGAGAGAGACAGGACAACACGAGCTTAGGCTTAAATCCTGTATACTACAACCGGGACCAGATATACTACCACCGGGACCAGATATACTACCACCGGGACCAGATATACTACCACCGGACCAGATATACTACCACCGGGACCAGATATACTACCACCGGACCAGATATACTACCACCGGGACCAGATATACTACCACCGGGACCAGATATACTACCACCGGGACCAGATATACTACCACCGGGACCAGATATACTACCACCGGGACCAGATATACTACCACCGGGACCAGATATACTACCACCGTGACCAGATATACTACCACCGGGACCAGATATACTACCACCGGGACCAGATATACTACCAACCGGGACCAGATATACTACCACCGGGACCAGATATACTACCACCGGGACCAGATATACTACCACCGGGACCAGATATACTACCACCGGGACCAGATATAATGAGTGGTACACAATACCTGCGTCACACACCCTGCACTTCTATACCTTTAGCTTCCAGTCCGGTAAACAAATGTATTTCTCTATAATAACCTCCCTTATATAACTGTCCTGTTTATATAACTGTCCTGTTTATATAACTGTCCTGTTTATATAACTGTCCTGTTTATATAACTGTCCTGTTTATATAACTGTCCTGTTTATATAACTGTCCTGTTACTGTCCTGTTTATATAACTGTCCTGTTTATATAACTGTCCTGTTTATATAACTGTCCTGTTTATATAACTGTCCTGTTTATATAACTATCCTGTTTATATAACTGTCCTGTTTATATAACTGTCCTGTTTATATAACTGTCCTGTTTATATAACTGTCCTGTTTATATAACTGTCCTGTTTAAACTGAATATAATCGTCTAATAGTTGCCAGAGAACAGTTAAAAGGACGGCACCGGTACAGAAGGGGTTAAGGGGAGGTTTTTAGTGTGTTTCCTACTCCTCCAGCAATCTTAAAATTTCACCCCCTCGACCCCCTTTCAAGATAAATGTGTACATTTTTCGGTAGAAAAATGTCCCGGCCGAAGGTCGGTTACTCTCAAATGACAGGCTCGCTATCGCTCGCCAGGATAAAATCGACACCTAAATGGCACGAAATGTCTTAAAATTGATAGAATGGGGCAGAAATTCTTAAAAACACCAAACTAATGGGGAAAACGTCTTAAAATCTCAGTAGCAATGGGGCTAGACATGAGGGAGAAAGGGGTCAAGAAAAAAGTCCCTCAAGTGGAAATCTCCCCTTAAAACCAAATTACCCCAAGTGCGAGAGCCTGTTAGCCATGACGGAATACAAAAACACCTACCGGTACTTGAAGACGAGCGGTTGAAATCAGCCTTGGATCTGCAAAACAAGCATTAAGGGGAGGTTTTTAGTGTGTTTCCTAGACTTCCATCAAGCTTGAAATTACACCCCGTTGACCCCCTTTCAAGATAAATTTGTACATTTTTCGGTAGAAAAATTTCCCGGCCTAAGGCCGGTTCCTCTTAAATTACAGGCTCGCTATCGCTCGCCAGGAAAAAATCGACACCTAAATGACACGAAAGGTCTTAAAAGTTAAATAAATGGGGCGAAAGTTCTTAAAATCGCCAAACTAATGGGGCGAACGTCTTAAAATCTCAAAAGCAATGGGGCTAAACATGAGGGAGAAAGGGAGAAAGAAAAACATCCCTCAAGTGGATATCTCCCCTTAAGAATTGAGTTAGGACAGACAGGCATACAGATACATGCATGGCTTAGCCCCTTTGTACCGGCTGTCTTTTTCATTGTCTTCTTGCTATAGTTAGATTTTTTGTTTTTTGCAGTTTAAGAAGAATCTATGGTAGTAAAATGGGTTAAGGGAGCTAGTTCGAAGGCTGTTAATTGCTGAGAGTCCCCTTTTAACCCTTTCTGTACCGGCGACGTCTTTTGTCTTTATCCTATGCTACTATTAGACGATTTTATTCAGTTTCCAAAGGGCCTCCGGCAACAAACAGGCTTCGAACTATCTCACCTAACCTATTTGGCTACCACAGATCTTGCTTAAACTTCACACAATCGTCTAAATATACTTGCAATATAACCACAAAACATCCTCGGTAGTGAAAGGGTTAAGCTGACTATAATCGTTAATAGTAGCCAGAATAAAATTAAAAGGACGTCGCCGGTATAGAAGGGGTTAATAGGCATACCCCGGTACAGATAGATAAATGTTGCCACTATTTGAGAGATGGAATATGAGAGACATAGTTCTGCAACGCTTGTTCAAAACATTACCGGTACCGGTACATCAGTGTATAAGAATAGCTGTACCACTTTTTCACTGCAGGCGAATGAACTGTACATGGAAGAGAGAGAGAGAGAGAGACTGTGGGTGTGTGTGTGTGTGAGTTGACGATGCCTAAACCGTACAACGAAAATACTGCCAACATTGAGGAGAGAGAGAGCGGTAGCAAACTTTTCACTCCCCCCCCCCCCCATCGTCTCTCAAAGGTACGGCCAGGCACCAGTTATTATATAAGAGATGCCAGAGCGCAGTGTGTGTGGTGTGGTGTGGTGTGGTGGGGAGGGGGGGGGACTTAAATTTGTAAAGTTTTGGGCATAATGTGGGAACATATTGTGTTAGTGGTGGCTGTGGGAGGGAGGGGGGGGGGGGGGGGTGCGAGAGAAAAGGGGGGGGGGGGATTGAGGGTGAGTGGTTAGTTTTGAGAGAGAGAGAGAGAGAGAGAGAGAGAATCTAATAGTCTAACCCCATATTATCTTAGGTTAAGGTTTCTATCTAGTATCTATCTATAGGGGTTTCTTTTAATTACCAGTTGACTAATCAGCTGAGTTAACCACTGCATAACAAAGTACCGGTACACCTTAACCCCTTCTGCAGATTTCCATTGTTTATGTATGTATAGGCCTATCTATGTATTAGATCACGGAGACGAACAGAACTTGTGTCGCCAACTGTACACATTATAAGCTATAGAAAATCGTCTAATGGTAACCAGAATATAATGAAAATTACGTCATCGTGCTGAAGGGTTTCAGAGATGGGTCGTTTTTCTAGATACCCTTCTCGCTCATGTTTAGCCCCATTAGTTTCGAGATGTTAAGATGTTTCCCCCAGTAGTTTGTTGATTTTAAGACCTTTTGCCCATTTTTCAATATTAAGACTTATCGTGCTATTTAGGTGTCGATTTCTTTCCTGGCGAACGAGAGTGAGCATTTTTCTACCGAAAAATTTAAAAATTTATCTGGGGGGAGCGGGTCTAGGGATTTTTTTTTGTTTTCTAAGTTTGAGGGAGGTCTAGCGAGGAAACTAGAAAATAAATTAATAAATTAATTAATAGACCAAAAACAAAAGCCACTAGCCCCTTAAGATAGCCTAACTCTCCCTTAAGATAGTCTAACTCACCAGCCTATTTGTAACATTTCTTGCATAGCGTAAGTAGCCTAACCACAAGCCTTCTTTAGGGAGATGCATTATGTTAGGCTATCCCCTCAAAAAAAAAAAAAAATAAAAAATAAAAAAAATAAAATAATAATAATAATCGCTCTTCCACCTCGATATTAGGTAATGAGGCTTTTCAACTCGGCTCCAAAAGTTCATCATTTTGTTACCAACGGTGATTTTTTTGAGAGTTATAATTTGGGTAATTAGCAACGTGTACGCATTTTTATAGGCAGGATTTAGTATACACAGTTTTTGTTTAGATTTCCACAATGCAATCCAGTGAATGGTGTACTGTAGTAAAAACATATAGCCTACAGTAGGGTATGACGTGTGTGCTATTATTATTAGTAGTAGAAGTATTAATAGTAGTTAGTAGTAGTAGTAGTAGTAGTAATAGAGTAATATTTGATGTTTGCAACAGGTAAAATGTAATAGATGTAATATCATAAATAAAAATATAGGGAAAAAACAAAAATCCACGATGATCGAGTCTTGAGTGCAAACCCCAGAACAGGAAGCAGCTGTTTGACTACATGTAACATAGCCTAGTCATGCACATGCATGACTACTCCGACTTTATCTAGGTTCCAGAGAGGGATGCACAGGCTGAGTGGTGTATTAAACAAAAAGAATAGTAGTAGTAGTAGTAGTAGTAGCAGTAGTAGTAACAATAGTAGCAGTAGTAGTAGTGACCCAATGGCCCATAGCTACAGAGAGCTGTCTCTGGATGCTGCACACAAGAGGAACGAACAAGGGAAGGTCAGGCCCGTCAGGGCATTATGGGGAAAGGATCTTAAATATCGAACAAGGCAGCTTTACCCCACTAGTCTTCACCACATCTGGAGGGATGGGACCCAGGGGCCAGTGCTTCTATTCAGGCTTGCAGAGAAGAAGCAACAGCCCACGTCGTAGCCTGGATGAGGTGCCGTCTATCTTTCTCATTGCTCAGATCAGCACTACTATGCCTGCGAGGAACAAGACTGTCTGCACCACAACCAGCGACGGTGGCAGAAGTGGACTACGAGGCAGCAGTGCCAGAGGGTCGCATAGGGAGGCGACTTGATTGAAGTTGCATGGTGTAGAGTAGTAATATCTGATGCTTGTAAAATATAATGTATGTACAATATTAAATAAAAATCAAAGTAGTAGTAGTAATCCACGATGATGAGTCTGAGTGCTTACCGGTACCCCGGAATAGGAAGTAGCTGAATGACTACCAAGTCGGGCGCTTTGATGACTGTTCTGACCTGGTTTAGGGTCCAACGAGGGGATGCACAGGCTGAGTGGTAAAAAAACAAAAAAACAAAAAAGTAGTAGTAGTAGTAGTATTTTCAGCTTATTACCGGTACCACTCATCTCTCTCGTGTTGTTGTTGTTGTTTCTTATTGTTGAATTGGATTAACCGAAAGAGTTGTCATGTGGATAAAGAGAGGAAGGAGAAGGGTTTCTAGCGACTGGGTGACTATATAGTATAACAACGTTCGACAGAGGCCTTCGGTGATTTGCAACGCTTGTTTCGTAATAGGGGTAGGCTATTGCACGAGAAAATATCGGCTATTTTAGATTTTTTTTAAATCGGTACGGTAACATTTCTTTGCACTTCTGGTAAAACGAATATAAATGGCAAGAGATAAATTACATACCGGTAACCTATATCATAATACTGGTTCCATGTTAACTCAACCAGTAGACCATTTCAACCAGTAGCTCTCAACCAGTGCCAAATTAACCCAGACCAACCAAACCAGTGCCAAAATATAGTACTAACCTAACCTAACCGTATTGGTTGATTTGGTACCGGTTGAGAGCTACTGGTTGAAATGGTCTACTGGTTGAGTTGACCGGTCACCCATAATACTGTACGTGCAACACATAATTAGTAAGTGGACATTAAAGTGGTTATGCTTAACCTAACGTACCGTACTACTATTGAGATTTATTTATTTTAAATTATTTTCCCGTAGGTATTCTAGGCGTTTACTCGGTAGGACCTAGGCTATACCGTACAGTAAGTGTATTCTGAAAGATAAGTAATTATATCGTGCAACCAATTTTTATTACCGTATTATAGTCCGTTTAATTTCAGCTGACGGTAAATTGACCTCTTTCGAGTTTCAGGCTAAGCAGTAAACATCGATTTTAAACGGAAATGTAATACTAATGTAGGTTTATGATGGATAAAAAGCATATTGGATGTTAATATGTGTTTAAAATTTCACTACAACCGTATTTTAGCTGGTGATGCTGCTAAATGTCGATGTCTACAGCTCCAACTTCCTTATAACCCAATGGCCTACTCGCAAGTGGTCAATTGTCATATCCTCTTCTCGATTACTCAGCTGGTAGGCTACTGTACTGTTCGATGATTTTGTAGTAGCCTAACGGGTTGTTAATTATGAAAATATAGAATCTAGCCTATATTATGCAGAGACATGGTAGTTTCAAATGTCTCCATTAACTATTGAACAATCAGCTGCTAAAGGATTCAATTTACCGTCAGCCGAGATAAACAAATAGTACTTACCATATAATCGGGGCCATGATCGGGCGCGCCACTCGTAGCCTACTATAAACACAACACTTGACACTTATTTTCTACAAGGCTTAGGTGCATCGTCTTTATAGGAGACGAATAACATTAGCCTACACTGATAACTGGCTGACAAACGAGATAGGCTACTTCAAAACAGTTACAGATGCTAAAAGTATCTTCTCTTTTTAGTCATTAGCCTATTATTAAAGATATTAAAATGATGCTGTATAGTTCTTAAAGCCTAGGAAGTTATAGCCTCGAAAAATTAATACAACTTCGTGAAAATTGTCTTGTAGGCTATTCCTTCTCATTTATTCCAGTATTTTAAGCCAAATAAGTGTTTGCCATTGTTCAAACTAGGATGTAATTAGCTCGTTCAGTATTTGAGGACGCATTTTACACATTTATATTATCATTAGCCGAATTTATGCAATTTAGGAAGGATATCTAGAAATCGATGGAGTAAAAACCAGTTCAATCAACTCTACCTACGGTACCACAAGTTCTTCTTAAACTAAATAAAATCGTCTAAAAGGCCAGAATAAACTGTCAAAACGCGCCATAATCCTCAAGGAGTTTCAAAAAGTAAATAGTAGCTTTGTAAGGCCTAAGGGTCGTTTGTGTATCCCATGCCTGGCCCCTTCCACTGCCATGTTGTTGAAGCACTCGGCACTATTAAAAATAACAAAGCACCACGATTCATCTTCATAGAATGCATGTAACCTACAGTACAGCTGGCCCCATAAGTCCCACCATCCAGTTATTAATATTATACACAAAAATGCCTTATATAACAATTAAAGGTAGCTAAAAACCAACGGAGTTATCGTAAACTACCTTACCTTACCTTAGTTCACCTTAGTTGAATTTCGTCTCGATGGACACAGCTAACGTGGACGTCCGCTGGTCCCAGGCAGCTCCTCCCCTCTCATGTTGTGGACCACTGACTGGAAGGAATTGGTACTGGTGCTGGTGTATCCTGGTGTTGGAGGCTGGTCAGGAACTGTAGCCACCCACTTATCTAGTTTGTTCTTGAAGCTGGCTGGTGTAATGCCTGCCAGGTTTCTTATATCCCGTGGGACTGAGTTGAAGAGGCGTGTCCCCGCGAAAGTGAAGCTGTAGTGTACTGTAGGCTAAACTAAAAAACTAAAAAAGCACTTGATACCAAACTACTTTAGTAAATCGAGGTCTGTCTTCATTTAATACTAATGTCAGTATAATGGACATGATAGGGAGGGACAGACCTTATGTTAGCCACTGTACATGCGGTATTTCTTTAGTTACTTCACAACGCACGTGGCACATCCGTCACTTTGAGATGTAAACAAAACATTAGCATCAGCTGGGCTGGGGTTGAGTGTTGGACTTCCCCTGCCGACCACACCTTTGCATCGGCTTCCTCACATGTCAAGAACTAAATATGCCTGATTATATGTGAGGATGATATAACAAGTTATCTATAGATAGCATATCTTAATCTAATGTTAACGTAAGTTATATACCAGTGTGAAACGAAAGTAATTGGTCCACTTGTATAGTTACCAAATAATGTTATCACCCAACTAATCGGTTAGCTGAGCCCTTCTATCGCTTGCTTCACTTGTCCTATATTTGCGTTATGTCGTCGTAATTCTCACCACCTATGCCCAAAGATAATAATGTGGGATTGTTCTTCATTATATTATATATTTTGATGACAGTAGTAACGAGATAATGATCGAAGCTAATACGGAATTTAACCCCACGTATCGGCATGACAGTTTCCATTTATCGTGAGCGTTCTTTAAATTACTCGCTTTCATTGGAACTGCCCCAGAAAAGTTGAAGCTGTCATCTCTTTATAATAAACACCATTTTCGTTAGGCAAGTTTATAGTTTTCACTGTATATAATTCCTACTTTCTGGCTAAGCTCTCTACTATGCTAATCAACTTTTCACTGTCCCTTCATCTTTCTCTGGGCCCTACCTCCGCCCCCTCCCCTCTCCTTACTCTCACAATGAGCTCATCAATCCTCCTACCTCTCTCCTCCCCTTGCTCCTCCCTCCCACACCCTGTCTCCTCTCACCCTCTTCTTTCATCCCCAAAGGTCTCATCTACGGCCATCTTTATTACAGCCAAGGATTAAAAAAGGCCGTGTCTCATCCCATTCTCTGCCTCGAGTCTCTCATCCCCTCTTTGCTGCTCTGTAGTGTAGCCTACTCTTGATCTTTATTTTATTTAGTTATTCTTTATTTACCTTTCAGTAGTCTACAAGCCCCAACACTTATTGGAACGTTGTAGCTAAAGGCCATCCCGCCATGCAGACAAAAAATAAAATAAAATAAAACCAAAAAACAGACTATTTTTGTTTTCCTATGTGGATGAGGAAGATAAAAGGCAAAACTGCTTGTAACGAGTGCCTCCCCCAGAGTTGACTGAGTGAATTAAAAGTAATAACCATGGTGTTGCGACTTTGTTTAGCTACTGTTGGTGTTGAGACTTTAGTTAATGTTTTGTTTGCTGGGATTTGCATGCATTTCAGTTAAGTTGTCTAGTTTCATATAGTTGTGCTAAGGACATTGAAGACAAAAGCTATTATATCAAAACTACAGCATAAAAATTACATAATCGTGATGAATTATACAAAGGATTCATATAGCCTACTCTTTGGTCTACCCTCTCCACTCTAGCCCTACCTGGTTCACATCCCTCACCTCCCCCCCCCCCCCCCCACCTCATCCCACTCCCACCTCCCGTTTCGCCTTTATTTCAGTCTCCCCTTGCCCCCTCCCCCCTTCTATTTCACCTTCAGTATACCCTCCCCCCCCCCAGATCCCCCCCCCCCCCCCCCCCCCCCCTACTTTCCTTCCCTGCACCCTCCCACTACTTACCTCCCGACTCTCAATTCCACCCTCACCCTCTACCTCCTGACTCACATCCCTCATTCCCCTACGCACCCCCACCCTCACCCTCACCCCTACCTCCTGACTCGCATCCCTCATTCCCCCATCCACCCTCACCCTCACCCCCTTCCCTGGCCCCCTGACTTCCCTACCAGGCCCCCACCCTCACCGCCTCCCTAACCCCCTAACTCCCCAACCACGCCCCCACCCTGACCTCCTCATTTCCCTCTACACCCCCACTGTCACCCTGCCCCCTCCCTCACCCCCTGACCCCCCCACCAAGCGCCCCCCGCCCCCCCCCCCCCCCCCCCCCCCCCCCCCCCCCCCCCCCCCCCCCCCCCCCCCCCCCCCCCCCCCACACCACAATTCCCCTGGTTCCTTGGCCCTCTGCAAAACTTCTTCCTTCCCCCTCACCCTCCTCCTCCAACTTCTCCTCACTCGCTACCAAAGTTGATAGAAGGGTATTGTGCCCCCCTCCACCCCTCTCTATATATCTATTTATCTCTCTCTCTCAATCTCTCTCACTCACTCGCTCTCACACACTCTCTCTCTTCCAGAACTCAGGATGAACATGGTTCGACTAGAGAGAGTCGTAGCGTGAGCAATTTATCTTATTCCATCAATTAGGAGACTGACCTACGATGACCGGTTGAGAGCTCTCGGTCTTTTTTTGTATTGGAAATTACGATATAAAGGGCACTATATGTCTTTTTGTTCACGAACTACTCCCTCAGTTTTCAAGATGGAGAGCCCATACTTGACATGCATACTAAGGGGGTGCCACAATAGGTCTTAAGCCAGGGGGGAGGGGTGCTCCACTCCCTCAGTTTTCAAGATAGAGAGTCCATACTTGGCATGCAAACTAAGGGGGTGCCATATATATACCGGTGAATGAGTGATCTGCACTACACGTTATATTAATTTATAGAACCTTGAATTGAACAACAAGGTTTTTCAGGGAAAAACGATGTCTTGCAATTCACTCTCACACACTCACTCTCACACTCTCTCCCTCCCCCTCTCTCTCTCTTGCTTTCTTTCTCTCTCTCTCTCTCTCCCACTCAACTCCCAATAGCACTGAGTAATTAGAATTGGGAGAAGCGCGGGGGGGGGGGAACTTTTACTTTCTGTCAGGCAAATCTCTTCGCCTCCCCCTCCCCCCCAACGCCATTTATATTCGCCGCCATGTTGACTACCTGTCAATTATGCTATGTTGTATTTTCTAATGTATTTGTTGTATTTCATTTATTATGA
Source organism: Paralithodes platypus (assembly GCA_032716605.1). Classification (NCBI taxonomy): domain Eukaryota; kingdom Metazoa; phylum Arthropoda; class Malacostraca; order Decapoda; family Lithodidae; genus Paralithodes; species Paralithodes platypus. Next base: position 29,627,396 of record CM064535.1, read on the forward strand.
AGGGGGGTCACCAGCTTTTTTTATTTTATCTCCTTTTCTCTTTCCTGCCTACCTTAGTCTACCTTAGTACAGTTCGCCACTGCTAGTGGCACTGAGGAGCGCGCCGCCCCTCGTTCTAGGTAGTGATTTGGTGCAGCAGACTGTTCGAAGGGGTAGCACACTCCTGCGAAGATGGGCTCGTCTGGCACTTTTTGCAGTTCGACATCGAGGGCTCTCTTGAAGTTGTCTAACGAGACGCCCCTCATGTTTCTTACTATATATATATATATATATATATATATATGTATATTGTATAACCACTCCCATTATTTCGGCTATATATCTCACTCTAACTATCTTTCTCTCTCTCTCTCTCTCAATACCCTATCTAAGATCAAAGCCTGAGAAGGGATCCATAATATCTTTTCTAGACGTTATTTATAAAGTAAGGGCATCGGAGAGAGAGAGAGTGTGTGAGTGACAGAGAGAGATATTTGATTTTATTTGATTATTTTATTGGGAGAAGTACAAATGTTACAAAAGTAACATAATTACATCATCTCAAAAGGGCGAAGGTGCATACACAATCTTCACCCTAATTCTAGCTTAAACTATGTCATTACATGTACTATTAGAGAGAGAGAGAGAGAGATAATGTGTGTGGGGAGGAGGGGGTTATCAGAATTAGTCCCTTTTAACTTGAAGTGGGTCCCCGTCTTTCGCGTTATTCGATTTCGCGGTTTTCAGTTTTTATCTTTAGCTGACGGTAAAAGCCATGTTTCCGGCTTCATCACTTAGCTGGGGGGTTGTTTTTTTTTAACAAAGTATTTCATTAACCCCATGAGTACCAACGACGTGCGTTATATTGTATTCTAGCTATATTTTGACGGTATTGTGCAGCTTAGGAAGGATCTGTGGTTTGGATGAGATAGTTTGCAGCCTTATTATTGCTCAAGGTTTTTCCCAAGCTGAATAAATTTGTCTAGTAGTTGCCAGAATATGATAAATGGGACGTCCCTGGTACTGTATGGGTTAACACAAGTAGGCTTCAGAGCATACTTCTTCAATCCACCTTTTCCTCTTCCTACAACCTGAAAACCTTCGATCACTGTGTCTAGGCACTTTAGGGTGGTAGTATTCGTTTTTTCTGTCCCCCCTTCTCCCTCATGTTTAGTATATTAGTTTTGGGGGGAAACCCGGTCTCGGCTGTGGCTTCCTTTGGAGCTCGGGGCTGTTCGGCCAGGCAGCCTAGGGAACGACTACTACTGAAATGCTGGGTATACGAAGGGAATTAAACCCTCCCGAAAACTCCCCAGGCTTTGAGATGCCTGGCGCGGGATTCGAACCCTGGTTAGCGACCTCAGTAGATGACTGTAGGTCACTCCAGGTCCGCACACTAACCCACTGTACTACCACGGACGTTAATAGGATGGTAACCTTAGTTCTCCTTGAAAGAACCAGGTGATAGTCTTGTGGTGTTTCGTGTGATGGGTTTCTTAGACTTCGCCATCAACGACTATTTTACACTATCCCAAACGTCAACTCGGGTAGTACAGTATTGGGGTTGCGGGATTTTTGCGAGGGCATTACAACTACTATCCTTTCTTTTTAGGAAGCAAGACTAGAACCACACCTCTCGGTAATTGCTATAATAATTGTGTCATTGATATGAATGTTATGTATGGTACATAATGTTTTAACTCCATTTATTCTTAACTTTGTTCTTCATATTCTTCTAATTTGCTTAGGCTCCGACTATTTCTTTAACCCGTTCAGTACCAGCGACGGCTCCCTGCCATCAGTAGATTAATCACTCCCCAGTCCCAGTGACGGCAGAGAGCCGTCAGTAATATACTTTCCTTGTAACTGCCATTATCTGGCAGTGCCTGGTACCACGATCGTTTGAGCACTGCTCTAGAGTTGGCAACACTTCTCATTTATATGAAAGCCTCTACACTGCTACAGCCTGGGAGAGCCAGTATTCCTCCATTTTTTGGAGGTGGGAGGTTGTTACATCTTGCCATTTTGGCCACATTGCTTGTGACTGGGTGGGACTTTTATTACTGTACCCTATGTTACAGTAGGGGTTAAATATACTGTCCATTAAATAGAGTATCATTGAATATCTTATAATTAAGAGAGGTAAATAATATGAACTTGTCACAATACAAGAATATAAGCCATATCTTTATTTATACACTACATTCACAGTCATACGTACTCATGAACAGACAACATAAAAACAGGTGGGGTAGAATTAACAGGTAGATTGTGAAAGCCCTAGGATAATTCACCGGCTTTTTTTATCTTTCTCTCCTTTTTTCTCTTTCCCTGGCTTGTATCCATTCGGCCCCATTCAGCCAACTGTTTTAAGACGTTTATCCCCATCCAGGTATCGATTTCTTCCTGACGAGCAATAGCGAGCCAGCATTGTATGGAGAACCGGCTTCGCCGGAGAAATTTTTCTATCGAAAAATTTACAAATTTTACTTTGCTGTCAAAACAAAAATATATATATGCTGGCTCGCTACTGCTCGCCAGGAAAATATTGACACCTGGATGGGGGTAAACGTCTTAAAACAGTAGGCTGAATGGAGCCGAATGGATACAAGCCAAAGAGAGAGGGAGAGAAAGATAAAAATAGCGAGGTGGGCTCCCTTAAATGGTACACTCACGGACAAAAGTGGGGTCCCACCTTCGTACCTTCAAACTGATTTTCCTCTATTGGTTTAATACAAAAATACTCCTGAACTAAATTAAATAAACCTTGATTATAAAAGCTTTGTTTATGTCAGTTAAGGATATACATTAACTTAATAACTATAGAGATAAGTTGATAACGATAGTTGAAATTATAGAGGAAGGACACTACGCTTTTATGTGTGTTCGTTGCAGGACACTACAGTACGCTTGTGTGTTAATTATTTGTTTGTGTTGTGTTGTCCCTGTTTGGACTCTGTCTCGAGTCGGCCACCCCCAGCTAAAATAAAAAGAATAACAAATGGGGAATATGCCTCATTCAGTCTTTTCATTATAGGTAAGCCAACAATTTTGACCACTAACCTCAAATCTAGCTAACATTTCTACCATTTAGGAAGGGTTAGCCCGGGAATAGGTTTGGAAATTTACAGTCCATTAGCTATAGCCCTTTTCGAGTTACAGAGGTTAGAGGTCACATTTTCTGGCCTACCTATAATAAATGGCCTATACAATAACATGAAGACTTGGCAGCGTAAAATGTACCTCAAGTTGGTTGTAGTATACCGTACTGTATATTATGCTGTTGTTTCTTGAACTACACGGTCTAAATATGGGATAAATGGAAGCGTCTTGAAGGAAGTGAAGCACCATCTGTTTTTACATCAGTCAGCTGCCCAGGCGAGACTATAATGTACTGTACTGTACATTCAATTTAATGCAACTTGGCACCTATTCTGCTTATTATATTTTGTGGTTGGTTACCACCCCTTCGGGGATCACGGCGTCAGGCAATAGATAGATAGGTTGGTTACATATATTTTGCATTTTTTAGATGCAATAAAAGAATTTCATTATTCAGCTTCAATGGCAAACCACTACAGCCTACCAACAATAAAGAATTTGTGACACCTTGCTTTCTCATGAAGCTCATCAAAAGTGATGGCAGAAACCTCCTCCAGGCTCACTTGTTTAGACATGCCCCGAGACCCACTCCACAGTGTCCTAATAATTTAATTTGTGATTATTGTTAGCGTTTTGTTTACCAAGTTTGGCAGTCATTTCAAGTTGTTGAGTTGTTGTTGTTGTTTTCGTTCCCTAAGCTGCCTGGCCGAACAGCCCCGAGTCCCTAAGGAACGCCATGGCTACAATCGGACTTTTCCACAGGGCTCTAAAGAAGTGTAGATTATGTTGTTGACGTAAGTGATTGTGTGAAATGCAGTCTTCTACGATGTGTTTAATGGTATGGGGTGCTGTGTTACATCCTGGGCAGATGTCGCCAACGGAGTCATCCAGTCTCTGCTGATAGCTCAGAAGAGCTGGATGGTGCCCACATCTCAACCTGGCCAGGTGGACTCTGTCCTCGCGAGGAATGGAGGATTCAGAAGGATGGATTTTGGGGGGTCGTGCTTGCAGCTGCGTGTTGTCTACGAGTGATTGAATGGAACAGCGAGAGATATGAGTATGGATGTGCTTCTGGAAGCTGGTTTGTGGTAGGCAGGAAGGGAGAGATGACATTATTTGTGTGTGATAGTTGTATAGTGTAGTAGTTGATAGTGTATAAAGTTGTTGAGTTTCTTATAATAATTCCCACTACATTTATTAAACACCGAGAGAGCAGATGTAGAACACCTGGATGGCATATACATCACATGTTTTACTATTTTCTTTACCCCCACGGGGACCCTGGCAGGCAGCACACCGGACACAGCAATTTTCTGAAGAGCAGGACCACGGGGCCACCGCTACAGAGGTTGACTGCATCACCATACTTAATAGGCAAGAATTTGGTGCCAAGTTAAGATGAATGGAATATAGCCTTTTTACTCTCATAATCTGGTAATTTACTACCTAAAAAAACAAAACAAAAATTATGGTAGTATATGCGACACTTTCCTTCAGCAAAGTAGTCCATTAGGAACTTCCTCATCATGCAATAATAACAAAGTTGACATGTATTTATGAACTACAGGAGCCTCAGTAATAGAACTAGAGCTACTCTCACCACTAGTAAAGTAGGCTACATACACCTCACAAAATTTGAGCAAATTAATTAATGGAGTTATATAAAACAAGTGAAACATATAAATAACTTCTTGACACACATCACAAGAGAGAAGGAACTGAACATCTAAAACACAAAGAACAGTACACTTGGTGAAAAAAGTATCTGCACCCCTACCCTGATCATCTGGTGTGTATACAGCTCGGTAGTATAGGTAGTATTTCTTAGGTAGTAGTAAAGATGGATATAGCTGTAGGTAGAGATACCAACCCTACCAAGCTGTACATACCAGAGTATCAGGGTAGGGGTTGCAAGATACGTTTTTGACCAAATGAACATGTAACAGAATCAATTTTCTATATTTATCCAGGTTTACAATGGGTATAAGTTTTGCCTGATTATGCATTTTTCTACCGACAACTTGAATTTCAAATTGGGACGAGCCTGCCAGGTGAACTTGGCCGAATGGATACAAGCCAGAGAAAGAGAGAAAAGAAGATAAAAAAAAAGCAGGTGACCCCCTTTAATACATGTACTGTATAGTTTTCTATAGTGACCAATGTGTTGGTCAAAGAATGCAACCTTTACTGGGAAATGTAATGAGTCTTAGTATACTGTATTTTCAACTCAAACAAGACTTTTATAATTCAAAAAGTGAAAGCTTAAGCGTTGTTTCCACATTGCGATTTTGATTAGTTGTTTTGTCTTTTTACTGTGTTCGTCCAAGTTTTGGTATGTTTATTTTGCAAGTTTTACATTATAATAATAATAACTTTCTAACAATCAACAGTATCTTCCTAAGTTGAATAAATTCGTTGGAAGGCATGCCCCGTGCCAACTAACTTGACAATTTAGTATCTCGACCACAGAGTACTTCCCGAAACAAACCCATAATGGTATTCCAAGGACTCAATCCTAGGATACTCACACAGAAATTTCGCGCATTTATGCATTACGTATCAAGACAGCCTAGTGTTTAGTGTGCGGAATTTTGGTGCGAGTATCATAGGTTCGAGTCCTTGGAGTACCACACGTATTCATTACTTTAAATCGTCAAGTTTGCCAGCACAGGGTACAACTAAAACATAACAGAAATTGGCGTTGTATAATTGAAGGCGTAAACATTACATCCACAAGTAGTCCTCATTCTCTCGTACAAAAGAATCTCTCTAACATATAGCATCAGATCTTATATTACAAACTATGTACAGAACTACATATATCTTACCGTATCTTTGATCAATACATTAGCTGTGCCACTGTTAAAAAATGCCAGTCCTTATACAGTATTTTGAAACATTTCATAACAAAAGTTAATTTAATCCTGAGGGAAATTATACAGCACTGTAATTAAAAAATACCTACAAAAAACTTGTGTATTTTAAAAATGGCTCAGAGAATATAGCATTTAACAAACTTCGATGTGACTCTACATACATACATACACACACAAATTTAAAGACCGAGTGCTCCACACAAAATGCGGTTCCGGTCTCACGTCCTAATGGCGGCGTTCCAGGCAACCCTGTTAAAAGAGCTGCCTCACTTGTCAGGATCTTTGATTCAAGATCAGACCACAAAGTCCGATCCCACTACGTCTAGTGTATGTATGTATGTATGATGTGAGTCAACCAGTTGATGAAGTACAAATATTGCGTTTCGTGATTGTATTCTTTTATTTCATAAATTTTATTTGAGTAAGTGTTATTTCCACATAGCGATTTTGATAAGTTATATTACCTTTATCTTGTATCGTCCCAGTTTTAGTTTGTTTAGCTTGCAAGTTTTACATTTTAAACTCTGCAATAATATAATTGAATAAGTACCAAAATAATGTAAAAAGAACGTTAGCCTTAGTCAAAGGCTAAAAGGGCTCAAACCCATTGCTAGATTTCCGTAGAGGCAAAACAATTGTTAAACGACAGACGGAATAAAATTAAAATGGCGTAAAGGCGGTATCACACGAGCGCTTTTTCACTCAACATTTATCCTAAACACTGATCTGGCAGCTTATGAGGTCAACATTTACAATATTTCGGTCACCTAAATTCATCAAGCAAGTCTAGTTCCAATACCAGTGCAAAATATTCCAGAAATGTTGCCAGAAAAATGTTGATCATCGAATGTTGACCATAAATGCTTTCGTGTGATACCAGCTTAAGCCACGACGAACACGATATTTCTACTTCAAATTAACATACACGGCCACTATGCCTAACAGCAGCCAAAATACAAAAAATAAAGGTGTATTAACCTAACTATACCCTGTCCATTATAGGTAGGCCAGAAATCCTGAATCCTAACCTCTGTAACTCAAAAAGGGCTAGAGTAGATGGGCTGTAAATTTCCACACATATTTCCCGACTCTTCCCGAATGGCAGCAATATTAGCTCGACTACTCTAGTCGTTGTTTAGTTATAGAGGTTAGTACAGTAGTTGGGAATTTTGGCCAACGTATAATGAATAGACTATACATATATTAATTCAACTTTGGAGCAAGATATAAAAAAGGCTATCACTATAACCTCACTTTACGGCAACTCATATCTTTGTATCGTCCAAGATCCTCAGAGAAAAAAAAAAAAAAAAAAAAAGGAGAAATGTTCGTGTTTCTCGTATGTACAAAACTGCTGTCCAGCAAGCAAACATATTAAAAGTTAAAAAATTGACAACTTGCGAGTTTCTGGCTATAAGGAAGTTGGAGCCGTAAACATAATTATAAACGGAAATGTAATACGAATGTAGATTTGTGAAAGATTGAAAAGCATGTTGAATGCACTACAGCCGTATTTTAGCTGACTCTGTCTCGAGTCAGCCACCCCCAGAAAAAAATTATAAATACAAAAAAATGGGGTACTGTATGAGTCTGGGTAGATAAATAGATAGAGATAGATAGAATTCTGCTAAATATTGATGTCTAGCCTACAGCTCCAACTTCCTTATAGAATGAAATTCGCAGGTGGTCAATTGGACACTGTTTTTCTCTAGCATCCTACATCACCAAAAACCAATCTTACACAAAAAGCTCACAGCCAAAAATACTCTAATCTCAGATCGGATTTCTGACCCCATTTTATATTACAGGCAGTTGGAAAGTCTGATCTAATGTTCCAGCTCAAAGTTGCAGAGATATTAGTAAGCAATTGTTGTACTCTGTTCAAAGTAACTTGGCAGCTTGTTCTCCTCACAGTTATACAATTAATTTTCATATTATGGACATAATAAAAGTTCTCCATTATTAAGCTTAAAGGGCCACTTTGCATATCACTGCCAACCAATCGTATTCATGCATAGTCATATTCTTAATGGGATGAAGATTTGCTGCCAAGTTTTTTTTAAATCGAGTAAAGCGGAGATGATTCACAAAACAGTATACAATATCAACGTTCATAATATATGATAGAGTCTACAAAATGTCATTCGGGTGATAAAGTTACCCACCACTTCTAGGACCTCTTTAGAACATAAAGATTCACTGTCCAGAGACCGAATACTCAAAGATGGTCAATAGTTACAGGTCTCCCTCACTATCCGATGCCCCGATTTCTGATAATATTACAAGTTATGGGGGGTTTGTCTTTGGGTTTTGGCTGGTCCAAGAACGCATCCCCATTTACCCCATTAATTTTAGGGTTTGCTATGCGATTTTTCTATTTAAGATCGGGTTTTCAGGAACGTAACCCAATCGTAAATCGAGGGAGACCTGTACGTGGCTCGACTTATAACCTGGGATGTAACCCTTTACTCATTACTTACAATGTTCTGATTTCCTCTCAAGGGTACCTGGGGATGCAGGCTGACACAGGATCTTAATTCTAATTGGGTATTTTCAGGTCAACTTTGGTATGTGTGAGTTTTTAGTGGCAGTGTGAAGGTGCTCTATTGCCAGTGATGAGATGGGAGGTTACTAGTGATGTAGGAGGAGGAGGGGGAAGGAGAGCAGGAGGAGGAGGAGGAGGAACAGGAGAGTGAAAATAATAGAGGAAATTCAGGATGAGGAACTAAGGAAAAAAAATAAAGATAGAGGAAGAAGAAAATAATTAGGAAGAAGTGGAAAAAGAGGGGAATATTATGGACGAGCAGAAAGAAACAGAGACAGAACCAGTAGTAGAGTTTGGTGGCGGGTGCAAGAACGGCACCATCAAAACGTAAACAGAATCAGATAATGGCGGAGGACGAACACGAAGATTCCTGGTTTGATCTGATGACGAATGTGATGAGTAACTGGCGGCCGGGATGAGGTGCGGGAAGGGTGAGGGTGGAAGCTGAATGAGGAAGGTGAGTAAGGGCGAGTAAGGATGGTAATGCTTGAGTTAGAGGGGCGTCACTGGGGTCCTTTTAGCGGTGGATAAAGATCAAAGTCTGGTCGTCCAATGTGAGTTTCATATATACAGGTACACATACCGGGTAACCAAGTAAATAACATAGGTTTGTGTTTACTATTCTTGGCCTTATTTATTTGACTAAGCAAGACTTGAGGAGATTGGGCCTGAGTAAATAGATAGATAGATAAAAGACTTGAGGGCAATCGGATTCAAAGCCCGATCATGCTTGAGGGACAATTCATCATAGAACAAACTTTTCTAACGAGATATATATTACTGGGACTGCGACTCTGAGGAAATCCAGCGGTATAAGGGCTGTTGTGACGCTTTGTTTACATCCGGTGCTACATAAGACAGTGGCCCACCGCCCGTAGTCCGTGTAGCAGCTCTGCCTGTAGTCTGGCCTCCAGTACCAGCACCATCACATGGATCTGGGGACAATACTCACATTAACATCTCAAAATAAAACAATTAAAATATACAACTTGAAAATGAACTCAAAAGTTACTGTTCAAATTAATATAACAAACTCATTAAAATAAAAAATTACCAAAACGATAACACACTAAACAAAATCTATATGTGGAAAAAGGCATTTACTATATTATATTATTTTTAACATCGCTCTTAACATCAATAACAAATTAATGAAAGCATGTGATTCTCCCAGGATTTGAACCCATATATGAGAAACAGATTTCAGGAACAGCTTCGGGTTCCTCTGTCTCTCTCATCAGCGCACACTCACTCACTCTCACTCTCACTCTCTCTCTCTCTCGGTACACCCACCTTTTCACTATGTAAGAATCCCTTTTTAACGGGTTGTTAGGCCAGCGCAGGACCAGGGGCGGGTAATGCCAGACGTTCAGGATAACAGGCCACAGTCTTCAGGAACAGTTTCGGGTCCCTATCTCACTCTCCTCACCACTCTCTTTCTCACTCTGTCCTATCTTCACTATCTTCACTATCTTCACTATCTCTCTCTCTCTCTTTCTCACTCTGTCTTATCCCCTCTCTCTCTTTCTCACTCTGTCTTATCCTCTCTCTCTCTCTCTCTCTCTCTCTGTACACCCACCTTTTCACTTTGTAAGAATCCCTTCATGACGGGTTGTGAGGCCGGCGCAGGACCAGGGGCGGGTAATGCCAGACGCTCAGGATAACAGGCCACAGTCTTCAGGAACAGCTTCAGGTTGCGGTCCAACAACTGGTTGATCTGACCGTAGTCGTAGTCATCGTGTCTGGGGAAAAAGGGTGCTCATTATACTCTGTTCAAATTACAATGGCAGTACTCTCTACTATTTTCCTCAAAGTTCTTTATTATTCAGCTTCAAGAGTCACTCCACACACCACTGTCAATCAACTTGGTTCATTCATAATCATACTCATAGGGTGAGGAGCAGCAGTCAAGTTAATATGAACAGAATATTGATTTTCAACTCCTTATCAATTTTTAAAGACCTTGAGACATGCTTGCATGTGTAAGCATGTGTCACTTGAGGCATGCTATGCTTACAGGTACCTACCCGATAGCACTATCGTTAGGGAGTGCTGTACTGTATTTTATATATTATTTTGTAATAGTATAGATATCTTATCGATATTTGTATTTTTTACTATTGTTAATGTCTTGTCATGTTGCAAATTTGATTTTAAATAATATTTTGACATTTAACATGTAGTTTCTTTATTCATGCAGAGTTTAGTCAAATTTGCCAGAACGTCCCGGACTTCCCAAACTTGACTACTTCCTTTAACGTGACGATAGTGCGTTGTTATATGTGCGATTGGTTTGCTTGGGAAACAGATTAACTTGCTCATGTAGTGATGTACACCCTATGTGGTGGATTGTGTTCTTTATTTAATAATTTTCATTTTAGTAAGCGTTGTTTCCACATAGCGATTTTGATAATTTAATTTGACTTTATATTGTCCTTGTCCCAATTTTGGTTTGTTTAGTTTGCAAGTTTTACATTTGAATTACTTAAGGGGAGTGACCTGCTTTGTTTTCTTTCTTAGTTGTATCCATTTGGCCTCATTCAGCCTACTATTTTAAGACATTTATCCCCATCCAGCTCTGTCTCGAGTCGGCCACCCCCTGCTATGGGGTATGTGCCTGAGCATAGACATACATACAGTACATACAAGTAATTCCAAACACTTTGCCTAAAGAAGAAGGGGTCACCACACTAATTCATACACACATCACGAAGTTATGTTCCTCGTCGTGATCTGTATATGAAAGTCAAATTAGTATGAATGAATTGCGAGTGTGGTTTCTTACAATTAATAGTTGACTAGTCAGATGACTTAACTATTGCATAAGAAACTACACTCGCAATTTAATCCGGCGCATTATACTTCTATGCATACGATCACGGAGAGGAATAGAACTTACGTGGCCAGCTGCATACTCGCAGAAAACAAAATTGTTTCACTGGTGAGCTGAATATATACTTGTCTGAATTAAATGAACCGGATGAAACATACAATACCATTTGGGTCCCCTTAACTGTCAGATGAAAAGAAATAGCCTATAGTTTAGTTCTCACCTGATGCCATATAGATTTGTTTTGTTCCGCGAGTGTACATATACAGTAGTAGAATTATACAGTTCTTCTCACCTGATGCCGTAGAGACAGTGTAGGTAGTTCCAGACCCCCTGCCTGAAGAGAAAGGTGTCCACGTGAGTCTTGAGGCCGCAGGTGTAGTAGGTCAGGCTGTAGGCGGTCTTGAACTTGTCATCCAGTAGATCGGCCACCGGATTGTACAGCTCACTCACCAGGGAGAATCCGTGTTCCTCCCATGAACAGTCCTGGGGGGAGATGAAGGGTTAGTGGATGGAAAGAGATACATTTTTGGTCATTACTGCATTAACCCTTTGAGTACCAGCGACGTGTGTTATATTTTATTCTAGCTATATTTAGACGATATTATACAGCTTAAGAAGGGTCTGTGGTAGTTACAAGGGTTGGTTCAGATATCTTGGAACCTTATTTATGCTGGAGGTCCTTCCTAACCTGAATGTAATTGTCTAATCATTACTAGAATATAATTAAAAAGACTTCGCCGGTACAGTAAGGGTTAAATATCTCTCAGGTTTTGCATTTCTCTTTAATAACTTTTATTCTGTTTAAGAGTCCATAGGTTTCTCCTACTATCTTATTTATATGATTCTCTGGTGAAAGATCACCCTTGACAGTTATATCGAAGTCCTTTTATTTCTCTGATGTTTTAATAGTATGTTCTCCTAACTTATATTCCATATGAGGCCTTCTTTTACTTACTCCCATTTCCACTACATAACATATATTGTGTGTGTACAAATATAAATATACACACACCGATATAATTTAAAGTCCATGTTTGTATAAATGGATGAGCCCTGAGATAAGACAAAACAAAATCATTTGTTTTTCCTGAATCACTCCTATTGGATGTGAGCCAAAGCTGCACCAGTGGACAATGTTTACCTCCAGCTAGTTAAGCCGGTATCACACAAGCGCTTTTTCCCTCAACATTTATCCTCAACACTGGTCTGGCAGCTTATGAGGTTAACATTTATAATATTTCTGCTACCTAAATTCATCTTTCATCAGTCTAGTTTCCGATACCAGTGCAAAATAGTCCAGAAATGTTGCCAGAAAATATTTTGATAATCGAATGTTGACTATAAAAGCTCTCGTGTGATACCGGCTATACAGGGAGAGTCACTAACTTCAACATTTACACTTCTACTTGATTTGGATGTAGAGTTGGCCTCATAAGTTCTGTTCTTCATCGTTACCTTATGTATGAAGTAAAATAGTATGAATGAATTGCGATTGCGGTTTATTTTAATTATCGGTTGACTAGTCAGACGAGTCTACCACTGCAAAATAAACTACACACGTAATTCAATCATGCGCATTATATTTCCACGTATAAGATCACAGAGAGGAACAGAACTTATGTGGCCAACTGTACAATCTCACTAATAAGACATGTCCCAGCTGTCATTACGTTTGGCTCGCTCTGTGCTGTATTAATGTCTGTCCGATGTTGAATAGGGTGGGTAAGTGTAGGAACATGGTTGTATATCTCACTCAAAAAAGAAGAAATCATGTGTAAATACTGCTAATACCAATTATTGATCAACACATAATTGGTGCCGAGACATCACTTATTAAATCGACTGTACGTACGTAATTTCATAAATTTTTATTTTAGTAAGTGTTGTTTCCACATAGCGATTTTGATTAGTTATTTTGCCTTTATAGTGTCTTTGTTCAAATTTTGGTTTGTTTAGTTTGCAAGTTTTACATTTTCATTAATAAGAACTGTAAAAATGTGGGGACTGAATTCTGCCTATAAACCTCTGCCGTGTTTACCTGACCTTGACCACCTTGACCACCGAGTCAATACCGTGTCACTCACTCGGTTCACACACCAACAATATCATCTTTTACGGTGCAGTTAAGGGGAGATGGGTCGTTTTTCTGGTGCCCTTCTGCCTCATGCTTAGCCCCATTAGTATACAGATTATAAGACGCTCGCCCCCATTAGTTTGTCAATTTTGAAACCTTTCGTCCCATTTCTATATCAAGATCAAAACCTTTCGTGACATTTAGGTGTCAATTTTTTTAAGAGAAACCGGCCTTTAGCCGGGAAATTTTTCTATCTTTATAAACTTGATGGAGGTCTAGAGAGGAAACTACAAAATAAATGAATATATATATATATATATATATATTGTATATATATATATATATATATACTGTACTATATATACTGTATATACAGTATATATTGCATATTTTATATATATATATATATATATATATATATATATATATATATATATATATATATATATATATACCGGTATATATATATATATATATATATATACAGTATATATATATATATATATATATATATATATATATATATATATATATATATATATATATACAGTATATATACAGTATATATACAGTACTGTATATAATGATAACATAATGAATACATTTATGTATGTATGATACTATATACTCAGGCACATACCTCATATGAATTATAATGTATAACTTGCAAACTGAACAAACAAAAACTGGGACAACACAAAATAAAGGCAAAAGAACTTATCAAAATAAATAAATAACTAAATTGTTGCATCCGGCCTAACCTGTGACTTTAGCGTGGGTACTGAAGACTTTTCACCCCGCTTGCTGAAGTCTGTGTACATGAAGTCCGGGTCGGGTGAGAGGTGGGAGTATCGGGACTGGCCGACGCTGGGGCAGTCTACCTCGGGGCTTGAGATATTCTCCGTTTGTTTTTTCATTTTTTCAAAGCTGGGGGACCATATGCTTTCATTAGTTTATTCAAGTGCATTGGGGTTTGTAATTGATGATTAATGTTAAGAATGGGGTGTTACTTAATACAAGGAAAGCAATTAATGATGAAAATTATACCTGACCTGTACTTATATCTCAATAATTGGGTAATGTTACATGTATTTTTACATTTAACATTCATAAATAGTCCACTATTATACTAGATTAGGTTTTGGTTAGGTTAGGTTCAATATATTGTTCAATGTTTCTTAGTAAATAGGCATCTGAAAAACAGTTCTCCCCGCTACACAGGATCTTACCATAATACAATATATAAATAAACTTTCTAAAGCATTTGGAGTAAAATTAGAGAATATAATATATATGAATAGTTTCTAAAGCATGTGGAGTAAAATTAGAGAAGTGTTTAGCTGACTTGAAAGACAATACCTGTATATATGCTTCAGAAATGTGCCCTGCCAAAGGGTATGATATCAACAGAATGGAACATAGCGAGATGAGAATGGTAAGATGGATGTGTGGGGCCAAACTGCAAAATAGAATATTTAGTGAAGAGCTGAGGAGACAGTTAGGTATCAAGAGTAATGAGATGCATACTAGCAGGCTTGGATGGTTTGGACATGTGGAGAGGATGGATGAACTACGTTGGGTGAAAAGATATCAAGTCCATGAACGTGGAGGGAGCTGCACCAAGGGGCAGACCAAGAAAGATGGGGGATCAGACCTTACAGTCTGATCTTGACTAAAAAAAAAACTGACAAGTAAGGCAGCTCTGAACAGAGCTGCCTGGAGCTCTGCCATTAGAGCATAAGATCGGACTCGCATTTCATGTGGAGCACTCAATCTGAAGAGTAGCTCGATTGGTAGAGCGTTCGCCTGCTAACCGTGAGGTTGACGGTTCGAGCCTCGGGCCAGCCAGTGTGTTATTGGCAGACGTCAGTGCTGTTGGTGAACGATGCGGTCTAGCAATCTGTGGCAACTATTCACTAAGTCCCTGATTCATCAGGGCACCCACCCTAGCCTTGCTATTCAGCAGGGAGTGTATGGTGGTAAAAACTGCATCAGTAGGGTGCATAATGTATATGTATTAATTATATATATATATATATATATATATATATATATATATATATATATATATATATATACCGTATATATACCCAGCCTTATGAGGGCTTCCGCCCAGTAGGCTGTAGACAAAGTTTTATTATTATTATTATTATTATTATTATATATATATATATAGCCTATACATAAAATCCTAGCCTCACCTTGTTCTGGTCTGTTCCTCTGAGACACACAAGCTGTCTGCCTGTACAACCGATAGTGTCCTCATACGCTGTAGTAGTATATCCACCCCTCCCTCACTCAACTCTCTGCTGCCTGGCGACCCGGAGGCACAAGGCTAAAACAGAAACGTTTGTCAGCTAAGTTAAGTATAGGTAACATAGGAGATTCTTCTCGGGCAGAATGATATAAGGATTGTGGGAAAGGATTAGGACAGGATCAATACACCACATTATTTAAAATATGAAAATTATCTATCAGCCATATTATCAATACCATTATATACTGTATATGTTTGATATCAAACACAATTTTTTTTAACTGAACATTAACAAGTTTATCATAGATTCATGAATCAGCCATGAACGTCCCCGGTACAGAAGGGGTTAAAATATTAGTGAGTGTATATGTGCCATGGGGGCGTACCTGTAAGAATAGTGAGGGTTGATCCATGCCTTCTCCGGACGCCGCCTCTATCCCGCAGCCGGTGATGAAGGAGGCCAGGGCGTGGAACTGAGCCAACAGACAGATGGCGTGGGTCACCTCACTCACCGACCAACCACTCTTTAGCAACTTCTGTAGGAGAGAGACAAATCAAGGTGAGTGTTCTGCTGGATTATTAAACCAGCACACTGTAAGTCAAGTATGTTTTCGGGACTGGAGCCCCTTTTCGAGAACCCCAGTCCCTTCTTGTTCTGATCCATTAGTTTGGCCATTATAAGATTCAGGTGATGATTTTTTCCTATGCAATTTTTCTACCGAAAAAAGTTACAAATTAAGCTTGAAAGGGGTTGAGGGAGCATTCTTTTTAGCTTGAGGGGGTCTAGGGGGGACAAACTAACGAATATATAGTTACATAGTCACATACATACACACATAATACACACATATACATACACACATATATAACTAACCTGTACATGTTGGTGATCAAACAGCCATGGTCTATGTGCCAGTATTAGGTTAGCAGAGTGTAGTTCCCTTAGCTTCTTAGGTGCAAGGTGGAGTCCATCCAACCACTCACTGGGTCCTCCGCACTCCAGGAAGGCTGACCTCTGTTCCTCCAATAGGTACGTACACTCGTGGCGACAAGCAGCCTGGGGGGAGGAAAGAGAACAATAGTTATATATGGTCTATATACCATGAGATGGTTCGGCCATATGGAAGGTATGGGAAGCGAGAGAATGACTAACAGGGTGTACGAAAGCGAGGTGGAAGGACAGAGAGGGAGAGGTAAACCGAAAGAGAGGTGGAAGGATGGAGTGAGGAAGTATATGGATGAAGGTGGTGCTGGTTGGGAGGAGGAGCGTCGACTGACTGGGGACAAAGGTGCATGGGGGCGGTTCGTTCATGGCCACCCCTTCAGGGATCACGGCGTCAGGCAAAATATATATATATATACACTCACATACAAACACACATACACTCTCACACACACAAACATACACTCTCACACACACATACACTCTCTCTCTCTCTCTCTGATACATACACACACACACACACTACACACTCTCACTCTCTCACACACACACACCTCCCTCACACACACACATACACACCTCTCTCACACACACACACACACACTCACTCTCTCACACACACTACACACACACCACTCTCTCTCACACACACACACACACATACTCTATTTATGTATTATTCTGGCTTCCTGGGTATTACAATAATCTCTGTATTGGCTCCTACACATAACAATAACCAATACAAAGTCCACTGATTATATTCTCTTCTTCCTCCAAATACCTGCCTGTGTGTGTGTGTGTGTGTGTGTGTGTGTGTGTATTCTACGTCTCCTCTCCGTGCGGCATAGTATAGTATATTACCGTTCAGGTGGTGTTGTTGTTGAGGTATGATGTTGTTGTTTACCTAATATATCTAACCCCTTGCGTGCCGTGTATAGTCTGTTTCTTTTCCGGTGGCGGTAAACTCCAATAGACTCTCTCTCCTTATAATTATACACAGTTATTACCAAGATATTGTGGTATAATATAGGGTCAATTATGAAAACTTGGTATATTTAGGATACAAAGACATGTTTAGTTTGATATGTGTTCATTGAGTATCGATAAATCAGCAGCAAAAAGATTCAATTTATCGTCAGCTGGAGAGAAAAACAAAACAAAAACAAAAACAAAAAAACAGGCTATTAGATGTCGATTTTTTTCCTGTCGAGCGATAGCGTGTGGGGGAAAAAAGAAAAAGAAAAGAAAAACAGATTATTAGATGTCGATTTCTTCCTGTCGAGCGATAGCGTACCTGCAGTTTAGGATGCCTTACGAAATGTAATAGATGACAGTCATTGCAGAATTTGGCGCCGAGAACAATGTTAATAATAATCATTGTAGACCCCCCACCACCATTGAACTACATATTTGTGGGTATATAGCGCATTAGGTCTGGGTGCCAAAATGTCATAGGGGAAAAGTATTCGCATGTCGCCAGCACGTGACTCTTGGAGCTTTAACTATTATATAATTGATGCATCCACTCCGAGAGGCTATTCTTAACCCGTGGAGCCCCGGCTAGTTTTGTAATGTTTGCGCACCAGAACCCGGCCGGTTTTCAAAAAATGGTTTTATTCCAGAAACAATAGCGAATGGGTTAGGAATGAAGGAAAAACCACGAAAAACCGCTCAAAAAGCTTAAAAAATGGTCCTACAGAGCCCCCGAAAACGGATTTTACAAGAGTAAAAAATTGAAGGCAATTATCCCAAAAAAACAGGTTATTGCACGCTCGCGCGCACGCACGTGGACTTTGAGAGTTTTCAACCATCGGCACGGTTGCGTGGGATACGTACACAGTTCCCATACAAATCTGAGCCCTCTTGAGTGGCTACACCTGAGGTTACGGTCGGCGCAATTAGGGTGACGCGCCAGGCGCGTCTCTGGGGCTGTGCGTTACATACATCGCCGACGCGTCAGGCGCGTCGCTGGGGCTGTACGGGTTAAGCATACATATATCTATCTATCTATTGCCGGACGCCTTACTCCCCTTAATGAGGGTGGCCATACACAAAAAACCAAACCAAACGGACCTATTCGCTGTAAGAGGGACAACCCATGCCAGTTTATTGAAGGACTTACAGGATTGACCACTCAATTTAGGGTCCGTCCGACTCTGAGGCCTTCTATGTATCTTATTAGCACAACAGTGGTGTGCGGCTAGTCCATCACTAACCTGCTTCACCCTTAGGTAAGCAGTACGGTTTTGTATAAGGTTTACTCTCCTAGACAGGTTGCCGACTTAGGCTGACGAGTCCCATCCACCCGGATTTGTATAAGGTTGTCTCCCCTAGATGGGTTACCGACCAAGGCTAACAGTCTCATCCTTGTTACACAAGAGGTGAAATGAAGGCAATTTTCTAATTTGCTGTACTGCAATCCTCAAAGCTAAAGAACATATTTGAATGTATACAAACAAAACACAGATTATGCATAATAATAAATTGCTCTAGATTGCTATACAAGGGGTGTACAATATAGATGCTTACGTGTGTCAGTGGCCGAAGGCGGGGGGGGGGGGGGGGGGGGGGCGCCAAAGTCTTGTACGTATGAATGTATGTACAGGGCGCCGAACCGGAGCCATTTTGTGAAGACTTAATTGAATTATTATATTTTGTCCACCAACCAACTTCACTTCTAAACTCAATTAACGAAATCAACAAATACATGTGGCACTCCAAGGACCTAGGATACTCACATCGAAATTCCGCGCACTTATGCATTACGCTATCAAGACAGTTAATTTGATAATAATAAACAAACAAATATAGAATAGCATTATTTTGGCCACTTTATTTGGAGACTTGATTGAATACGAGCATAATAAACAAAAACATAATGTGGAATAGCATTGTTTAGCTACCTTATCTATATAATATTTTCGATTGTCTGTCTGTGTGTGTGTGTGTGTGTGTTCTTAATAGGCGGCCGCAGTTTTGGACCTGGGGAGCTGAAACTTTGCATGTCGGTGTCAATTGACCTGGGTCAGGTCATAGAGGGGGCGAGGCCACGATCAGAGGTCGTTTCGAGGCCGAATTTGAAGAACAAAAAATGAAAAAATTAAAACAAAAAAAATCCGTTTGGGGCAGAAGGAGGCCTCCGATCGAAAAGGTGTATGGAACGAACGTAGTTCGCAGCCCCCGAAAATGGGGGTACGGATGAGGTCAGATCCAAAATCGGAGGTCATTTAGCGGCCGAAATCGAGGTCGCCGTTTAATGAGGCACAGGGAGGTCGAGGCCGGTGATTATGGTAGTAGTAGTATTGTGATGATTGTGGTAGTGGTGACTGATGATGGTGATTATGGTAGTAGTAGTGGTGGTAGTAGTGATGGTGATTATGGTGATTACCCTGGCAACGCCGGGTACCCCTGCTAGTCACTTATAAAGACATAATTTGAACTACATACCACAATTTTATCTTAACATATTTACACTAATAAGGACTAAAACTATTGGACTCTGTTTATGTATTCTTCCATCTATGTATGTATGTAATGTATGTATGTAATTTATGTATGTACTGTCTGTATGTATGTACTGTATGTATGTATTTATGTATGTATGTATGCATGTATGTACTGTATGTATGTAGGTTATCGGGTACTGGTATACACAGATCTCGTTTACAAAGACTTTAAGGGGAGATGGGTCATTTTTCTAGATCCCCTTCGCCCTCATGTTTAGCCCCATTTTAGATTTTAAGATGTTTGACCCATTATTTTGTCGATTTTAAGACCTTTCGCCTCATTTCTCTGTCAATATTAAGGCCTTTCGTGCTATTTAGGTGTCGATTTGTTTGCCTGGCGAACGATAGTGAGCCGAAAAATTTACAAATTAATCTAGAAGAGGGATCTAATGAATGTTTGTTTTAAGTTTGATGTAGGTCTAGGGAGGAATCGAGAAAACTGTTAAAAAATATTCATAAATGAGCAAATAAATAAGCCCACCCCCCTTAAATAATGTGGAAGTATTGGCTTAAAATTAGGTTACATATATGAGTGCATATGTAGGCTAAGTATATATACTACATTCCCCGACAAGGGCCGTGTGTGTGTATGTGTGTGTGTGTGTGTGTGTGTGTGTGTGTGTGTGTGTGTGTGTGTGTGTGTGTGTGTGTGTGTGGTGTTTGTGTGTGTGTGGACAAGCGGTGGTGTACCGTGTGTTTAAAGGTACAAAATTCACGAAATATGTAGGTTTGCAGGTACATGAGGTTTAGGGCGACAGTTTAAGTGTACACACCTCTTTAAAATACGTTGAAATGGAGTGTTTTCGGTTAGGTTAGGTAAGGTAAGTTAGGTTAGGTTAGGTTTTATCTAGATAGTTTTATTTAGGTTTAAAAATAGAATTTTGTACTCGTAAGCATGCAAAAATAACGTGTGTACCGATAAACACACCACCGCTTGGGTGTGTGTGTGTGTGTGTGTGTGTGTGTGTGTGTGTGTGTGTGTGTGTGTGTGTGTGTGTATGTATGTATGTATGTATGTATGTATGTATGTATGTATGTATGTATGTATATGTAGGTTGGCGCCAAAGAGAGGGACAACACTTTCGTACATACTTTATCTTAGGGAGAGATATATCGTTTTTCTAGACCCCATTCTCCCTCGTCTTTAGCCCCATTAGTTTGGCGATTTTATAAACTTTCGCTACAAGTTTTGTCAATTTCAAGACCTTTCCTGCCATTTAGGTGTCGATTTTTTCCTGGCGAGCGATAGCAAACCTGAAATTTAAGAGGAACCTACCGAAAAAAAATCCAAATTTATCTTGAAAGGGTGTATTTTAAAGCTTGATGGAGGGCTGGTGAGGAAACTAGAAAAAAAAAAATTAATAAATGAAGAAATCGACCAAAAAATACACCATCTCCCCTTAAACCACAATTGGTATATAATTCAGTATGTGCAAGGATAGATATACATGTAAACTATCATTATCTATATATATCAACTCCATTCCTCTACCAGATTATGTAAAATAGATGTGGGTGCGTGCGTGCGTTAGTGTTGTTGGCGCCAAATACCGCAGGGACGTCGCCACGGAGCCATCTATAGGGTACCTTATCAAACAGGGTACGGCATACTTCACAGCTGGACGCCATCTTGTTTATAACTACCCCTGGGTCCCATATTTTTTGTTTCTATGTGAGTGAGGGAGACATAAGGCAGAACTGCCTGTAGCGAGTGCCTTCCCCAGAGTTGAAAGAGTGACGGCCAAAATCAAGGGACGGTCGAGCCAAAATGCCTGGACACACGGAGTTAAAGCAATATAAGTCATAGGAAGAGGGAAAGACTGATTCTGGGAGAGAGTTCCAGAGCTCAGCTGTTGAATAGAAGAAAAGTTGAGAATAACGTTTCATTGAACTCATGGGTTGGAGAGTTGCACAGAGTAGGGGTGGGATTGTGTTGCAAGACGGGTGCTACGTGCTCTACGAAGAGAAGGTGGTATGACAGTTTTCTACCGAAAAATGTACAAATTAATCTTGAAGGGGAATTGAATAGAAGTTTATTTAAGTTTGATGGAGGGTCTAGCGAGGAAGCAAAAAAATAAATGAATATATATATATAAATAGACCCCCCCCAAAATAACCACTGTCCCCTTAACCCCTAGTGTACCGGCGACATCTTTTTAATTATATGCTAGCTATATTTACACGATGTTGTGAAGCTTAAGAACGATCTGTGGTAGTAAAAAGGATTAAATGAGATAGTTCGAAGCCTGGTAATAATGGCTGGAGGCCCTTTTTAAACTGAATTAAATCGTCTAATAGTAGCCACAATAAAGGCCAATAGACGTCGCCGGTTCAGAAGGGGTTAAGTCTGTTTACTCTGTTTATCTAGGTACCCCACACAGGTTCAGAAGGGGTTAAGTCTGTTTACTCTGTTTATCTAGGTACCCCACACAGGTTCAGAAGGGGTTAAGTCTGTCTACTCTGTTTATCTAGGTACCCCACACAGGTTCAGAAGGGGTTAAGTCTGTCTACTCTGTTTATCTAGGTACCCCACACAGGTTCAGAAGGGGTTAAGTCTGTTTACTCTGTTTATCGAGGTACCCCACACAGGTTCAGAAGGGGTTAAGTCTGTCTACTCTGTTTATCTAGGTACCCCACACAGGTTCAGAAGGGGTTAAGTCTGTCTACTCTGTTTATCTAGGTACCCCACACAGACAGCAGGGAGTAAACAAGATTGAGGTTGGTGTCCTCTCCGCACCCTATGTCCCCTATTTCTAAGTGGTTTATATAATTATAAGTGGTTTCTATTTCTAAAAGCTTTCTATTTCTATGTAGTTTCTATTTCTAAGTGGTTTCTATGTCTAAGTAGATTATATTTGTGCATGGTTTATATTTTTACATGGTTTCATATTTCTAAATGGTTTCTATTTCTAAGCGGTTTCTATTTCTAAGTAGATAATATTTTTGCATTGTTTCCAGTTCCAAGTGGTTTCTATTTCTAAATAGTTTCTATTTTCTAATGGGCCGAACGTCTTAAAATCTAAAAACTAATGGGGCTAAACACAAAGGAAAAGGAGAGGAGAGCCAGACCCCCCCCCCCCCCCAATGCATTTAGAAAAGAATGTGGGAAGCGGAAAAAATAAAGCCCATCTGGTTGTATAGGGTTAAGGGGAGATGGGTCTGTTTTCTGGTCCCCCCCCCCCCCCCCCCCCCCCCCCCTTCTTCCTCATGTTTAGCCCCATTAGTTTTTATATTTCAAAGACTTTCGCCCCATTAATTTGTCGATTTTAAAACCTTTCGTCCCATTTCTATATCAATATCAAGACCATTCGTGACATTTAGGTGTCGATTTTTTCATGGCGAGCGAATGCGAGCCTGTAATTTAAGAGAAACCCGCCTTTGGCCGGGAAGTTTTGTTATCGAAAAATGTGCAAATTTATCTTGAAGGAGGATCTAGGGATTTTTTGTTTGTTAAGCTTGATGAAGGTCTAGCGAGGAAACTAATATATAAATTATTATATAAATAAATATACCCAACTATAATCACTGTCCCCTTAACGAATTGGCCACAGAAAACACCAACATAATGACTACATAAATTATACATATATATATATACACATACAGTAGGCCTATATATATGTAAACAAATAATCAAACAAACACAATAGAAGTGAACGATTCAATTGTGGGTGTTGATGTCCGTAGAGTTTACCAGGTATATTCCTAATTATATTATATATACGTTACATGGAATATTGTTGGTAAATTGATGTTTGTTCTGCTAATCTCTCTTTCTTGCTCTCGCTCTCACAAACACACACCACACCCACACACAAAGACACACCCACCCACACACACAAAGACACCACAAACACACACCTACCCACACACAAACACCCACACACCACACCCACAAACAACCACCCACACACACAAACCCACACCCACACACACACCCATACCCACACACACACCCACACACACACACCCACACACCCACACCCACACACACACTGGTTAAGCCCCAACGTGCCCCATCTCACGTAAACAAATAAAGCAGTTAAGGGGAGCCGGGTCGTTTTACTGGTCCCCCTTCTCCCTCATGTTTAACCCCATTAGTGTTCAGATTTTAATATGTTTGCCCCATTAGTTTGTCGATTTTAAGACCTTTCGCCTCATTTCCTTGTCAATGTTTAGATCTTTCGTGCTATTTAGGTGTCGATTATTTTTCCTGCCGAACGATAGTGAGCCTGTAATTTTGGAAGAATCGGCCTTCGGCCGGAACATTGTGCTACCGAAACATATACAAATTAATCTAGAAGGGGGTCTAATGGATGTTTATTTAAGTTTGATAGAGGTCTAGGGAGGAAACTAGAAAAATAATGAATAAATAAAAAAATCGGCCAAGAAGTAAGCCAGTATTAAGGATAATGTAGGTAGTGTTGTGTTAGCAATGATTGCCCCTTGGGCTCGCTATTATGGTTTCTTGCCTTAAGGGGGCTCACCTCGTTTTCTCTCTGTCTCTCACTGGGTTGTATCCATTCGGCCCCATTCAGCCTACTGTTTTAAGACGTTTATTCTCATCCAGGTGTCGATGCTATAGCATATCGTAATACGGATATTGTAACTTAA
Source organism: Paralithodes platypus (assembly GCA_032716605.1). Lineage (NCBI taxonomy): Eukaryota > Metazoa > Arthropoda > Malacostraca > Decapoda > Lithodidae > Paralithodes > Paralithodes platypus. Next base: position 29,652,125 of record CM064535.1, read on the forward strand.
ATAGGATAAATTACTATGAAAATAACAGGTGACAGAAAATTACACACACACACACACACACATATATATATATATATATATATATATATATATATATATATATATATATATATATATATATATATTTATGTCGATTTCAAGAGTTTTCGTCCCATTTCTTCGCCAATATATACAGTATATATACACTATATATATATATAATATACATAAACCAGCCAAACCCCAATACCAGTCCCTGCATTATCACTCAAATCAACACGTAATCAGCCTCTCCATAATGATATCTCCCCCTTGTCACCTACTAACCCAATGCTCTCAACCCCCAACACAATAACAACGTGATTATTATTTAAGGGGGTACTGGCTGATTTTTTGGTATACTTATTCAATTATTCATTTGTTTAATCTTTGGTATATTAATTTATTAATTTGTTGTGTTTAGTTTCCTCGCTAGACCTCCATCAACCTTAGAAAAACACCCCCTAGACCCCTCTTCAAGATAATTCGAAAAATGTCCCAGAATTACAAGCTCGCTATCGCTCGCCGGGAAACAAGTGACAACTAAATGGCACGAAAGGTCTTAAAATTGACAACTAAATGGCACGAAATGTCTTAAAATTGACAACGAAATGGGGCGAAAGGTGTTAAAACCGCCAAACGAATGGGCCAAACGTCTTAAAATCTAAAAAACTAATGGGGCTAAACACGAGGGAGAAAGGGGGCCAGCAAAACCAGCCTATCTCCCCTTAATGACAAAGCTGCTCTATAAACAACAACAACAACAAGCTGCTATATCTCTTATATTTATTTATTCAAAAAATTTAATGAAAGCATGTGATCGTCAAATTCCATACACCCACAAACACACACACACACACACACAAACATACACACACCCACACACATTTATTTTTAAGGCAAACTTAGATAATTGTAACTCAGGAAGCGGGACAATACGAGCCTAACAAGCTCAACCCCTGTATACTACAAATAGGTAAATACAGACACAGCAACACACACACTACACACACACACACCCACACCCACACAAACATACACACACCCACACACATTTATTTTTAAGGCAAACTTAGATAATTGTAACTCAGGAAGCGGGACAATACGAGCCTAAAAAGCTCAACCCCTGTATACTACAAATAGGTAAATACAGACACAGCCACACAGACCAACACACACACTACACACACACACACACACGATGATGATTAATAAAGGCGGAACTGACCCCCAAAATAGCTTCCAATAATAGTTGACCTCTGGAACCCAATATTGATGCGTCTCCTTCCTGGTTATATAGTTACCAATATGGACCTATTGGTGGAAGGTGGTGGGGGATGACCGTAGACTGTGTGTGTGTGTGTGTGTGTGTGTGTGTGTGTGTGTGTGTGTGTGTGTGTGTGTGTGTGTGTGTGTGTGTGTGTGTGTGTGTGTGTGTGTGTGTGTGTGATGATAATAATAATAATAATAGTAATAATCGGTGAGTGTGTGTGTGTGTGTGTTTGTGTGTAATAATAATACAAATCGGTGTGTATGAGTGTGTTTTAACGAAATAAATTAGGGGTTAAATCAATCTCAATTGAGAGAGAGAGAGAGAGAGAGAGAGAGAGAGAGAGAGAGAGAGAGAGAGAGGCCTAGTAGACCAAGGCACCTAAATATAGAGAGGCTGCCAATATATAAGTAGCCTACGTTCTATCTAGACTCACCCCACCCCCATGCCCAGCCAACCCCCCAAAAGAAGAAGAAGAAAGGGATGAAGGTTAGTTGGATGATACGGAAGATAGTGGTAGTGACGATGGTTTAGTGATGAAGGTTAGTGGGATCTGCCGCAGAGTTTGGACAGAGACAAGGTACAGGAGGTGAGACAGAAGACAGAGGTAGTAACAGTGGTATGATTAGTGAGTTTAGTGGTTTGATTTAATGCCACAATGTCTGGAATATCACTAGAATAATGCCACAATGTCTGGAATATCACTAGAATAATGCCACATGTCTGGAATATCACTAGAATAATGCCACAATGTCTAGAATAATGCCACAATGTCTGGAATATCACTAGAATAATGCCACAATGTCTGGAATATCACTAGAATAATGCCACAATGTCTGGAATATCACTAGAATAATGCCACAATGTCTGAAATATCACTAGAATAATGCCACAATGTCTAGAATATCACTAGAATAATGCCACAATGTCTGGAATATCACTAGAATAATGCCACAATGTCTGGAATATCACTAGAATAATGCCACAATGTCTGGAATATCACTAGAATAATGCCACAATGTCTGGAATATCACTAGAATAATGCCACAATGTCTGAAATATCACTATAATAATGCCACAATGTCTAGAATATCACTAGAATAATGCCACAATGTCTGGAATATCACTAGAATAATGCCACAATGTCTGGAATATCACTAGAATAATGCCACAATGTCTGAAATATCACTAGAATAATGCCACAATGTCTAGAATATCACTAGAATAATGCCACAATGTCTGGAATATCACTAGAATAATGCCACAATGTCTGAAATATCACTAGAATAATGCCACAATGTCTAGAATATCACTAGAATAATGCCACAATGTCTGGAATATCACTAGAATAATGCCACAATGTCTGAAATATCACTAGAATAATGCCACAATGTCTAGAATAATGCCACAATGTCTGGAATATCACTAGAATAATGCCACAATGTCTGAAATATCACTAGAATAATGCCACAATGTCTGGAATATCACTAGAATAATGCCACAATGTCTGGAATATCACTAGAATAATGCCACAATGTCTAGAATATCACTAGAATAATGCCACAATGTCTGGAATATCACTAGAATAATGCCACAATGTCTGAAATATCACTAGAATAATGCCACAATGTCTGGAATATCACTAGAATAATGCCACAATGTCTGGAATATCACTAGAATAATGCCACTATCTCTAGAATATCGCTAGATAATGCCACAATGTCTAGAATATCGCTAGAATAATGCCACAATCTCTAGAATATTGCTCTATAATGGCTAAAATCTCCAGAATATCGCTAGAATAATGCCACAATCTCTAGAATATCGCTCTAAGATGGCTCAAATCTCCAGAACAGCGTTAAAATTAATGTCGCTAGATGTAAAAACGTGCCGCTAGATCGAAATAAATACCTCTAGATCTAGCGGGAAAGTAGCTAAATTGTCAACACTGGCGAGCACCCGAGTTGTAACACACACAAAGCCACTCCAACAGCTTCCTCTCTCTCTCCAACACCCCTTCTTCCCTCTCTACACTCTTCAGCAAATAGGAAAGTAGAAAGTAGCTACGAGGTGCCGTTGTAAAGGCTTATCCTTCAATACCTTCCCCTGACCTGTAAATAAGGGCGTCACTTTGTTTACATCTACCAGAACTGTCACACATTCCTTATTAGATTGTAAATTATGCTGCACGTTTTCCTCAATAACCTACACAACTTCTCTCTCTCTCTCTCTCTCTCTCTGTGTGTGTGTGTGTGTGTGTGTGTGTGTGTGTGTGTGTGTGTGTGTGTGCGAATGCGTGTGTGTGTAATAATAATGGTTGTATTGTTCACTTGCAATCGTGAGGCGGAAAATCTACCGAGTTTTTCTTAACCTAGGTACAGTACAATGCTTATTCTACCTTAACCCCTTCTGTACCGGCAACGTGTTTAATACTTTATTCTGGCTATTATTAGACGATTTTATTCAGTTTCAAAATGGCCTCCATTAATTAATAGGCTTCGAAATATCTCACTTAACCCTTTTTACTACCACAGATCCCTCTTAAACGGCACAAAATATGGTTATAACAAAATAAAGAAGACGTCGCCGGTACAGAAGGGGTTAATTACGATCTTTAGCGAGCATGAGGTGCATGAGTTCCTGTTATAGTACATATGCAGATGCACTTGTGAGAGAATATGTAGGTTAACGCAAGCTGATAGTTGAACAGCTTGGCTAGGGAGGGACCACGATACAATCATCTCCATCGGGATAGCCGATAAAACCTTTAGGACTCTGGGGGACTTGAACCACAGCCGTCACATACTATAATGGAGACTAGAGACGGCCGTGCTTCAACCCTTGACGTGTGTGTGTGTGTGTGTGTCTGTGTGTGTGTGTGTGTGTGTGTGTGTGTGTGTGTCTGTGTGTGTGTGTGTGTGTGTGTGTATGTGTGTATGTGTGTGTCGCCATATGATTCTTATATACCTCACGTTGCACAAGGCTAAAACCTCAAATTTCCAGACAGAGGTCCCGTGGCTCCATTTATTCAATTAGGCTATAGTAACACACACACACACACACACACACACACACACACACACACACACACACACACACACACACACACACACAACACACACACACACACACACACACACACACACACACACACACACACACACACACACACACACACACACACACACACACACACACACACACAGGCATCCCCTACCCCCAACACACACAGAAACATCCCCTCTCCCCCAACACACACACACCCACACACATACACACACATCCCCACCTCTCTCTCTCTACCGCTCAAACACACACATATATAAGACGTTATAGTTCATAGTTAAAACATACAACAAATAATAATATTTATAACATATACAGTACATCCGCTTGCGTTCAGTTATAAAAAAAAAAAAAAAAAAAAAAAAAATGCCAGCCCAAGTACTGGACGCTTACACACTCAGATAACAACTCTTCTTACCTACTTAAGGGAGCCCACCTCTATTTGTTTTCTCTTTCTCTCCCTCTCTCTTTGGGTTGTATCCATTCGGCCCCATTCAGCCTACTGTTTTAAGACGTTTATCCCCATCCAGGTGTCAATATTTTCCTGGCGTGCGGTAGCGAGCCAGCATATATATATATTTTTGTTTTGACAGCAAGCTAAATCTGTACATTTTTCGATAGAAAAATTTCTCCGGCGTAGCCGGATTTCTCCATACAATGCTAGCTCGCTATCGCTCGTCAGGAAGAAATCGACACCTGGATGGGGATAAACACCTTAAAACAGTTAGCTGAATGGGGCCGAAGGGATACAAACCAGAGAAAGAGAGAAAATGAGAGAAAGAGAGAAAATGAGAGAAAGAGAGAAAGAGAGAAAAGGAGAGAAAGAGAGAAAATGAGAGAAAGAGAGAAAATGAGAGAAAGAGAGAAAGAGAGAAAAGGAGAGAAGGAGAGAAAGAGAGAAAAGGAGAGAAAGAGAGAAAAGGAGAGAAGATAAACAAACAACAAAAGCCGGTGACCCCCCTTAAGGTTAACATGGCCAGACAGACAGAGATATATTACCATTGTCAGGGAGGCATGTGCAGTTGTGTGCACTCTGTGTGGGGTGGAGGGGGGGGGTGGAGGGGAGGGGAGGGGGTGGGGGGGGGAGAGGGAGGGGGTATTCGGCCTCGGCAAGGACACTCACACAGACTGTAAACATACACATACACACCCACGCTAGACATACGCTATACACATGCATTTACATACATACACATACGCACACACACACACTAAATAAATACAAATATTCTATTCTAAAAATATAAACCAAATATTATATTCCATGCACACACACACATACACAGACACACACACACACATACAAAATACTACTATTACACTATTAAGTCTCACACCACACAACACACACCACATACTGTATTCACTAAACACATACACACACACACACTAACACACAAATCACAAGGTACACACACTATATCTACAAAGACTGCACCACACACACATATACATACATATATATACACACCACACAATATACTAAGTTACTACCACACAAATTATATGGTACACCACACACACACACACACACACACACACACACACACACACACACCCTGGTCTTTATATAGACAGTAAGTACAGTACTCCAACACAAACACAATAGCGGTAAATTTACCAGGCAAACAAAAAACTAGACTGCGCCTTCTATTTGGACGAAAAGTATGCAGTACATACATACATGTATTGGGCGGGTGCCCAACCCCGAAAGGGGTTGAAATAGGGGAGCTATCCCCCCGCCAAAGGCGGCTTTCTAGGGCCTTTCCTAGCTGATGCTGAAAGGATTGGGTTCTAGTCATGTGGTGATGGGCTGGTCTATCAGAGTGAGAACTGAGCGATCTCTGCCATACCCATAGTTTACTCTGACTGTTCCTTTTACTTATATATTTTCTTGATCCCAAGTGACGGCGTCTCTTCCGTGGATTGACCTCCCAATCTACCAAGATTGGAAGCCAAAGCGTCACATTTTTCCTTTGCCCCTCAACTTTCTCTTCATAATTGATGAGGGGCACAGGGCCCTGGGTCGGGCTTTGGTTTCCTGGGCGTTTCCGCACCCTCCTCTGCTCCCCGCCATGGAGTGGCTTCGGTCACCCAAGCTTTATTGTGGTCGGCAGGGAGGGTTCTGTGGGGGCACACGGTTATGGCCTTGGCCTTGCTCAGGGCCTTGGGGCTGTTCGGCGAGGCAGCTTGGGGAACAACAACAACAACAACATATATACATACATACAGTACACAAGCACTTTTATCTTTTACTGTACTTCCTATTTCTCAACTTATTCTTCCTCTATCCAAATCTCTCTACTCTCTACTTTTTTATAGCCATCTGATCTGATCATACATACACAAGGGACTGGAGTTCTCGAAAAGGGGGCTCCAGTCCTGACGTTATTCTTGACTTACAGTGTGCTGGCTTTATAATCCAATGGGGTTGTTAGCCTCTGAAGTCCTATTTTAACTAACACACACACACACACACACACACATGTATTCAGAAACTTACACACATAAGTTCACCCATCCTTCCACATACACAAATATACCCAGTGTATATTAAAACAAGCTCCTCTCTCTCTCTCTCTCTCTCTCTCTCTCTCACACACACATACACACATACACACACATACTTTCCCCCCCTCTCTCTCTCCATCCCAAACACCCACATTATATATTTATGAGAAAATCCCTCGTATTTATTAGGAGAAGAATGTGAACAATGCCCCCGTTTTCTACGCAGGCACTTTTGGCACAAGAAAAAGAGGCACAAATAGAAAATGGGAGTTATAAAATTATGGCGTACTAAAATAAACCTGGGTAAACAGTTAAATTGTTTTGAGTGACCTGATTATTGACTATATTTTAGTTTTATTTATTTTATATTTCGTTTTTCTTTTAGTCAAGTTTATTTCCTTCTGACTTCTGTTATATTGTCCTTTCCCTTCCTCGTACTTCCACTCACTCTCTCTCTCACTCTCTCCCACGCAACAGAGCCACGCCACAATGCCCGCCCACCTTACTTCCAGGCATGACCCTTCATATACACCGGCTCTCCGGGCCAGGCGCCTGACGGACTATTATCTAGTCCAACTGGCGCCCAAGCCCCTCTCCCAACAACCGCGTTATAACTCATCTAGTCACAAGCATTCTCCATTCATTCCTATTCATCACCACTTCTCTTGCCTGTTCTACAGTCATCCCTCTACCTTCCAACGATTGTACTACACCTTCTCAGCCGAGGTCTTCCCTCTCCCTCTACCTCCCCTTGTATCGGACTCACATATTCTCTTTGTAAGCCTTTCATATCCCATTTGCTCAACATGTCCACTCTGGCCGGCATATATTTCTGCTGCCCCACTCTCCTACGTAACTCTTCATTCCTCAATCTGTCTCTACGAGTAACTCCACACATACTCCTCAAGCAGCTCATCTCCATCACATCCAGCTTTCTTCTCGCCTTTGCCTTCAGAGCCCATGTCTCAGCCCCATACATCACAGTTGGTACAACTAAACCTGGATTCCATTGCAGTTTTAACTTTATTTCCGAGATTTCTCACCTTCCACATACTTCCCATTGCTCCGAAAACTTTCCTTCCTTCACACACTCTTCATATATAATAAACAACATTCACCCCCCCCCACCCCTTACTCACACATTACCTAACAAACACAGTGAAAGGAGAAAGTAGTTTTATTAATGTATACTGTAGAGGGGTGGTGGAGTTTTTGTTGTATGTGACAATCATTCTAACTGGGCTAACTTGACCATATGGGGGAAAGAAAGAGAGAGAGAGAGAGAGAGAGAGAGAGAGAGAGAGAGAGAGAGAGAGAGAGAGAGAGAGAGAGAGAGAGAGAGAGAGAGAGAGAGAGAGAGAGAGATTTTTTGATTTTGCCCCGAGGGGCGAGTTTATTGAGCAGCGCCCCCCATCCTGTGAGGGGACAACCACTAGTAAGGCGATACATACTGCTCAAAGAGCCATTATTCCACTGAAACAACAGCATCGTCGTCTGGTTACATTCATATTTGTGTTTATAAGTCAGGTTGGCATTATTCAGATGCGTTATTATAGTTTCCTCCTCCTCATTTAATTGTCACATGGTCTGTATATACGTATTTCATTAAAAAAAAAAAAAAAAAAAAAAAAAAAAAAAAAAAAAAAAAAGCAAGCAAGCAAGCAAGCTTGTAGTGACTGAATTATTAATTGACAGGTTGTAAATAATAGCACTACAGAACTAGTGCAATCGTATGAGGAGACTATTCATATTTTCATTACATCAATGATTATTGAGATCATAGTTAGCTGAATACAATTATTACAAAAATAGGCAATGGTATAAATCAACATAATACATAATTTAATACAGGCGGACATAATCATGATCGGGTTCGTTGTGCACTGGGAGCTAAGGTGTCTTGAGATCGCCTCGTACCCACACACAACGAACGTATTATAGTCTGCATGGTTTCCATTTGGTCACCAGTTGGGTCAAGTCGGCGACCGGTGTTGCCGGTGTTGCCCCGGTTGGCTCTGCAGTGGGCCCTGGGCATGCGAGACATTTCCAGTTTGGTTGTTCTCCTGATGTTTTCTTTGTCAGCTTAGCACAAGATAAATGAATAGATCTAAGACAGCCGGAACATTTTCGCGAATTCTTTCTTGCATTGGTTGTTCCGCACTTAAGACACTTAGTATCTGCTAGGCCATAGTCTTCCAAGATTATCCGTTCCTCTGCCTCTACCAAGCCGTCCTCCTGATCTTCCTGTGGTGCTTCCATCTCTACCATGTCTCCCTTGTTTCAGAAACCCCGGGAAATCTCTCCTGGCACATATCTAGATTATTGCTGTTGTTATTAATGTATAATTGGCTGGATGCATAACAATTCACTTATCATAGTCGTCCTTTCTGATGGGATATGTAAAAAAAAAAAAAAAAAAACAAAAAAACATCACATATCATAGTCAACCTTTCTGATGGGCAATTGGCCTGCTTCTCCTAAAGCTAAGTGGTTAAATGTATAAATCCTCGGCATTGGGCACCGGTACAACTAAAAGATCTAACTGATTGAAAGGAAGCACGCCAATTATATCCTATGATTACTTACACTGGCGACGCCACCCTGATGTTGAGTATTAATGAATGCTTAGGATATTAATAATGCTGTCAACATCAAGATAGGGAGAGAGCCATAGAGTGAGCGAGAGCCAGGATCTGAGTGGGTAACCGGATCTAGGGCAGCAGTTATGGAAAAATTATTAAATTGTACAAAATGTTAAGAGAGAGAGAGAGAGAGAGAGAGAGAGAGAGAGAGAGAGAGAGAGAGAGAGAGAGAGAGAGAGAGAGAGAGAGAGAGAGAGAGAGTGGTAGGGTCAATTACAGGTATAGGCAGCCCACATAAACTAGAGTACATAATAATAATAAACTGTAATTCCTCCACATCTAAGAGGGGTTGGGTAAGTTGTAGTGATATGACTCTCTCTCTCTCTCTCTCTCTCACACACTGCATCCTTTGGAGGTAACATTTCAGTATATAGAGAGGATATAATCACAATCTTGTACTCGCTAGGAAAATGAAACAAGGAGCTCCAAGCTATCGTCTGTCTTGGAATACAGACGAAAGCCATGTTTAATTTTCCTAGCGAATACAAGAATATAAAGATATAGTGACAAAACCAAGAAGCCTAATACGGCTAGAAGGTTGCGCTTACACTGTATAAGGAACATCAACAACAACAGAATAATAGAACTGGAAAAATAAAGAACGGCCTCGCGATATAAATTCAGATACTTTGGAACACGAAGACACACACACACACACACACACACACACACACACACACACACACACACACACTGAGAGCCCTGGACATGACTTACAGGATGATGTATATACGCCAATCAAACAAAGCACATGTCTCCTCACACTAACAGAACCCACATAAACCTAAAGCTAAAGTAGGCCTCACTATCCTACAATAACTTTAGGCCTGTCATCCCTCAGCCTACCACACACTCACACATACATACATACATACACATACACTCGGTTCCATGTCAGTTGAACCAGTGCCACTTCAACCAGTGCCACTTTAACCAGTGCTAACTCAACCAGTGGCCATTTCAACCAGTAACCTAACCTAACCTAAACTACTGGTTAAAATGGTCACTGGTTGAAGTGGCCACTGGTTGAGTTAGCACTGGTTAAAGTGGCACTGGTTGAAGTGGCACTGGTTCAACTGACCTGTCACCCATACACTCACATACATAAATACGCTCTCTCCCTGATACACACATACGCGCTCTCCTTCACACGCACATACACGCTCTCTCCCTGACACACACATACACGCTCTCCTTCACGCACACATACACGCTCTCTCCCTGACACACACATACATTGCTCTCTCTCCCTGACACACACGTACACGCTCTCTCCCTGATACACACATACACGCTCTCCTTCACACACACATACACGCTCTATCCCTGACACACACATACACGCTCTCTCCCTGACACACACTCTCTCCCTGACACACACGTACACGCTCTCTCCCTGATACACACATACACGCTCTCCTTCACACACACATACACGCTCTCTCCCTGACACACACATACACGCTCTCTCCCTGACACACACATACACGCTCTCTCCCTGACACACACATACACGCTCTCTCCCTGATACACACACACACATACACGCTCTCTCCCTGATACACACATACACGCTCTCTCCCTGACACACACATACACGCTCTCCTTGACACACACATACACGCTCTCTCCCTGACACACACGTACACGCTCTCTCCCTGACACACACATACACGCTCTCTCCCTGATACACACGTACACGCTCTCTCCCTGACACACACATACACGCTCTCCCTGACACACACATACACGCTCTCTCCCTGACACACACATACACGCTCTCTCCCTGACACACACATACACGCTCTCTCCCTGACACACACATACACGCTCTCTCCCTGACACACACATACACGCTCTCTCCCTGACACACACATACATTGCTCTCTCTCCCTGACACACACGTACACGCTCTCTCCCTGATACACACATACACGCTCTCCTTCACACACACATACACGCTCTCCTTCACACACACATACACGCTCTCTCCCTGACACACACATACACGCTCTCTCCCTGACACACACATACACTGCTCTCTCCCTGACACACACATACACTGCTCTCTCTCCCTGACACACACGTACACGCTCTCTCCCTGATACACACATAACGCTCTCTCCTTACCTTTGGATACCTTTGGATGTGTTCGCCGCTCCTCTAGCGGCACCAAGGAGCGCGACGCCCCTCGTTATGGGTGGTGATTTGGTGCAATAGACTGTTTGAAGCGACAGCTCGCTCCCTTGCGAGGATGGGCTCGTCTGGCACTTTTTGCAGTTCGACATCTAGGGCTCTCTTGAAGTTGTCTAACGAGATGTCCCTCCCTGACACATACACACACACACTCGCTCTCTCTACCCCTCCCTCTCTCTCACACATACACACACTCTACCCTCACGGATTTTTCCATTGCCACGTTAAGTCGGGTATTCAAACTCATCACCTCATTAGTCTCTGTTCCCCACACCACCACCACCGCGACCTGCCTGAACCATCGCCAAAGTGCGCCCGTAGTCCCCCCTCTTGTACACAATAACCTTAGGCCTGTCTCCCCCCCCCCCCCCCCCCCCTCCCCCTCCCTCTCTTTCTCCCCCTCCCCTTTCTTCTCCTTCCTCTCTCTCTCCCCCCCCCCCCCTCCCCTTCCATCTCCCTCTCCTTAGGCCCGTCTCCCCCTCCCCTTTCTTCTGCTCCCCTCTCTTTCTCTCCCCCCTTCCCTTCCTTCCTCCCCCTCCTCCTCCTCCTTAGGCCTGTATCTCCCCCTCCCCCTCCTTACCTCTCTCTTCCCCCTCCCCCTCCACCTCCTCCCCAGCGGATTTTTCCACTGTCTTGCTATTGAAACCCAAGGCCAGGCTATTCAAACCTAATCACAACGTTTCATCTCCTCGTAACTTGACAGGCCTGTATTGTGTATTGAGTTGCTTGAAAACTGTCAGTACTGAATAATGACTGCAGCTTTATATTATTTATTATTTCTTTTTAAAGAAATAAGTTGTGATTTCGTGCACAAAAAATATCTCTGGCACTGGAAGTTTGCTATAACTCCCATTACTTTGTTATTCAAATGTGTTTGACTATCTTCTCACATAACACTAACAGTTCTTCCTCACACCAGAACAACCTGTATAAACAGATAATCTAACGTAACCCTCACCACTTTCTCCCCTATCCCAACTTACCACTACAACTTTAGGCCTGTATCCCTTGTCCCAACACAGTGCAACAACTTTAGGTCTGTCTCCCACTACCACCACAACAACATTGATTCCATAACAACTTTAAGCCTGTCTCCCACTACCACAACAATATTGACACCATAACCATTTTAGGCATGTCTCCCACTACCACAATAACAACATTGATACCATAACCATTTTAGGTCTGTCTTCCACTACCACAACAAACAAATTGACACCATACCAATTTAGGTCAGTCTCCCTAAACTGTATACAATCATAAAATGCTAGCCAGAATGCGTCATAATCT